>OX578134.1:140677921-140722005 GCA_951213105.1 Amaurobius ferox
TGTTCATTTGTTGAATCAATACATTTTTTTAAAAGTAACGAAAATCTATGTGAATAATAGTAATTGTAACGATGGTATTTTTCACTACAACTATTGAAACTTAAGTTCCGTAAAGATTGGGTTGTAATTAACCCCTTTTATGCATAATAATAACAATTTTTGTTCTTTATTGCCATGTTAAGAAAATGTAAAATTTCAAATGAATGTTGGTATAGATTTTTCGTAACAAAGTTAAGAAAACATTTCGTGAAAATCCATTAATATCAATGGCACTATAGTGCACATAAGAAATCTAAAACGCACAGACGATACACGGACATCACTTTGAAAATAGTGTAAACTTATCCAGAACATTCTAAAACATATAATGGCATCACAATCTCGAAATTGAGAATTTTCGTGAAAACAATAATTTTTCAATATTCTATATATGGGAAAGAACATTTTTTTTATTTGTTTGGAACAAAATATTAAAATTAAATTTTACACATGCAATAAAAATTTCTACTACACTAACAATATAGAGGAAATTTTGTTAAAAATTTAATTTTTATTTATTTAATGTATGTCACTCCAAGACCTGATTATAACATTATAATGAAATAAAATATATTATATGAAAATAATATGATACTGATAGACTTCATTTATTTATTGTATATATATAAAGCGGTATAAAATAGAATATCTTTCAATACGTTTATATTTAGAATAATGCAATGGAATATATTAGCCTTGCAAAATTCAGCCTATTAAAAAACCGATTGAATTACAATATAAAATTACGATATTGCAAATTGTCTCCTGATGTTCAGCATAACAGTTCTAAAACTTCCTTCATCAAAGTGATGTAAAAGAGCACGAATACTGAATGTGACCTTAAAAAGAACTTATTCATCTTGTGGCCTTGGTGTTACTTCTTCCCTCTCGTCCTGCAGGAGATGATGACTTATCCATGCTGTAAGGAATTTTTACGATAAAGCGCATAAAATTCATTTCCAACGAATATTATACAATGTCTATGTGGAACTTTTCAAAACATTTATTTCAGCCAACGACAGACCGACAACAAAACCATAAGTCTGATAATAACATGATGACTGTCGTCGTATAATATATAAAACTTACCTCTGGCCATTCCCTTCCCGATGACCGCCAAAACCCTGAAAGCTGGATACAAGGAGAAAGAATGAATCCTCAAATGATAAATTTTTCGCACATTTGCATCAGTATTAAACAGCAGATGTCATTGCACCTATACCCAGGGTATTTGCAACGATAAATGGTGAATAAAAATAGCCTGATATTTGTTAGTGATAAAAGTTCTTTTTTTCCAATTATATCACTAGTAAATCGAATAGAAAAATGTCTGGTTTGAACATAGCAATAAAATAAAGTAAACAATAAAAGAAATTTTTAAATAACATAATTTTGAACATAGTTTACTTTTAATGTCCATAAAATATTTAATTTCCTTCAGAAAATATCTGGGAATATAAAGTATAACAAAGTACGTTGCTAAGCCATATTTGTTACAAATTATAGAAATAGCATTTTTAAAACTCGTAATATCATTTTCTCTCTAGAAACTAGAAGAAAGTTGATAAAATGTAAATACTCAATACTATACTCTGTAGACACCAAACTCTACAAATTGGAGTTAATATAATTATCGCATAAGTTATTCTGGAAGAAGATACTACGTTTGTAAATTAAAATGTGAAAAGTAGCGAGTAAAGTAATTCCCCTAACTTTCTCAATTCACTTAAGAACAGAACCTTCGTCAGTTAAGAATTGATTTACTGTGTGTCCAAAACGTTACTCAATTAAAAGTCTTTCGCTGTTTATTTAAACCATAATTAGTAGAATAATTTTAAAACTATTACGATTGCTGAAGGCATTTAGTAGCTTACGTCTTAAGAATTTATGTCAGTAGAAATTAATGTACTAAATTATCAAAGCATTACATAATTAAAAGACTTTGACTGCTTATTTAAACCGTAAATTGTAGAATAATTTTAAAGGGATTACAATTACTAGAGAAATTTAGTAACACAAAATAATGTGAATAATTACCTGATTAGCATGTTCCATTATTTATAGAATTGCAGATGTTATGCTCAATTTTTATCTCTTTGCCTCTAATCATTACATACTGTATTTTGATATCAACTTAAAAGCTTTTATAAAGACTAGTAATAGAATTAGCTAAATGAAGTCGTTACATATTTGGAAAATAATTTGTGTTGACAAAGGGACTAATATATTTCACGTTATAATAAATGTACATAATTTTATTGATTAATTTTATACTTTGTAATAATATAATGTAATGTATATAATATGTAATGTAAGATAATTAACGAATACATGACAATAAGTATATTAATATTTTTTACATGCACGTATAAGTAAAATGTACACAGCTTCACGGTATGAGATATTGATTTTTCTCTCTAAATTATTTTATAATTATAGTCAAATCCACATGAATATAAAATTAACTGTGTGTAGGTTATTTATAACTGATATATAAATTAAATTAATTTCATTTTTGGAATTATATGTTCTAGTATAATTTGCGTAAATCTTTCTCGATAAAGTATCCGTGTGTTTGTCTGTTGACAGTGTATCAATAACTCTAAGCAAATCACAGCTAGGGAATTTGGCATAGTGGTATATCAGTCCAAAGAAATTTAGATGTGCTTTTACTTCGATTTAAATAATAAATTAATGACAAATCATTAGAGTTTAAACGTCATTTTATTAAAACATCCATCAAGCGTACATATAATTTAAAAGCCAAAGCGCTTTCGGTTATCATCATACCCTTCCTCAGTAGCGTTAAATAAAAAAGCATGCCAGCATGCTTAAATACTATCCACTACCGACAAGTGGAATTTGCATATTATAAAACTGGCATTACTACTAAACACGTTTAATGCAACCACACAAAAGCACCAGAAACAGATTTTAAAAATTACAAAATTATAAATACAAGAAAGACAAAAATCATAATCCAGTTTAATCACAAATATACAAGTAAATAAATTTAATACTTTATATTTTAGAGGTAACCTTGTAAAGGTTTGACTCGTATGGAATCGAGAACGAGTCGTCAAGCGTAACTTAATACACGGACATTGTCAAAATTACAGATAGATGTGGGATATAGATAATTAAAGAGGGATTCATAAAGTAAAAATGACCAGAGCTTATTACAGCTGTTCAAAAGAAAAAAATTAGAAAATGGGTTAAAATTTATCCTTAATTGGGCAAGAGCAGTCGAATGACTAACTCCTTTAACGCCCCTAACATTTTCAGCCAACCGTATGCCAACCGTGCATTTATTGCTACCAATATAAAAGTTATAAACATTATCTGAAGACAAAAGGGGTACTACATATATCCCAGCATGGCTTTAAAAGTTATCTATTATTTCAAATACGATTAAACAAAGTGGTTACCTTCGAGTGAGAAGGTCTAAAATTAAACTCGGTACAAAATTTGATAAGGGGACGAAAAATTTTTGGGTGGTACGAAAAACTAGCTTTAAACGGCAAATGATCATTAATGGGATGAAATCAATTTCACTGTTTAAAGACGAAATAGTAGAACAAACATTAAAAGCGTGGTTAAAATACGCATTAGAGGAGGCTTTTTTATATGACATGGGGTGAAAAGAATTAGCAGGGATGAAAGTGTTAGAGGAAGTGGATTTACGTAAAACAGAAGACTGAAAACCGTAGGAATTACTAGAAATAAAAACATCCAAAAACGGCAAAAAACAGTCGGACTCATACTCTATAGTAAATTTAATGGAGGGGTAAAATTTATTAACAATATCTAATAGATTAAGAAGATCCTTTAAATTATGATCCCAAATAATGAAAATATCATCAACGTAACGTTGCTAAAGAATAAGGTTTATGGGTTAAACATGCATAACTATCCCAAATGTTGAAAACATCATGAACGTAACATTGTCAAAGAATAGGTTTATGGGTTAATAAAGGCATGACTTATGAGGATGTTTTCATTATTCGGGATCATAGTTTAAAGGATCTTAATATTTTGCGTATTGTTAACGAATTGCACCCCTCCATTAAGCTTACTATCGAGCATGAATGAGTCCAACTGGTCTTTGCTGTTTTCTGATGTTCTTATTTCTCGTAATTCCTATGGTTTTTAGTCTTCTGTTTTTCGTAAATCCACTTTCACTAACACTTGCATCCATGCTAATTCCTTTAAAAAAGCTTCGGCTAAAAGAGCCTCCTTTAGCGCGTATTTTAACCACGCTATTAATGTTTGTTTTACTATTTCGTCTTTAAACAGTGAAATTGATTTCATTTTTAAACTTGGTCAGGATGCCGATTACACATTTGAGATTTTTTATCAAATCTTTTAATATTCGCCGTAATTTTACTAAACCCAATTCTAGACTTATTTCCGTTAATGATCATTTGCCGTTTAAAGCTAGTTTTTCATAACACGCAAAAATGTTTCGTCCCCTTATCAAATTTTGCACAGAGTTTAATTTTTGACCCGCTCACTCGACGGTAACCACTTTGTTTAATCGTATTCGAACTGATAAATTTAGGGATAAAGATAACTTTAAAAACCATGCTAGGATATATCTAGTACCTCTTCTTTCTCCAGATAATGTTTATACGTTTTATATTGGTAGCACTAAACGCACGGTTGTATCAGGAGTGGCAAATAGGGGGTTCGTTGGTATCAGGGACAGTCGCGTACCCAAATTTTTCCTCGTCGTCTATCGGCTTCTCCCTTTTTTATCGACTGTCCACTGGTCAATTTTCTCACGCTATGGAGCATCAAAAGAGCCGACCTTCACAGGCAAGCTTCCCTCTTCCGGCTGGAACGAATATTTTTCAACTTGAAAGGATTGGGGTGATGTTACCCTTTTCACTTTAAAATTGCAAGTGTCCGATTAAAGTTATCTCTAGTTAGTGCATGCTCATCCATTCCTTCTGCTAGAAATGCATTTCAGCAGCTCAATGCATTATATTCTTTCATATAAACATCTTATAAAAGACAAGCTATATTAGAAAAGATTCGCTCATCAACAAATACTTTCTCTGGAGGCTCTTCAACTCTACAATCACTAAGTGATACGAGGTGGTCTTCCAGAGTTAAAGCCATAGAAGCACTACTTAATAATTTTGAAGGTGTGATTTTAACATTGGAAGAATTATCTGAAAACGATTCTCTCAATGGTGGAAGAGCCGAAGCACTTTTAACATGCATGACATCTTTCGAATTTTTGTTCACTTCGTTTGTATTGTTCAGTGTTTTCGATCAATGCAATACTCCCTCAAAGCATCTTCAGTCATCTGATCCTAATTTTCAGATTGTGCAATCTTTAGCTAAAGCTACTATTGAAACTCTTAGTTCTTTTCGCACTGATGCATATTTCAGTCAAGTGTATAGTTTTGTGACAGAACTTTGCGAAAAAAATTCTTATTTTGGACCATAACTAAAAAGGCGTAAAAAAATTCCAAGCGAATTCGGAGGCGGTGAAAGAAATCCCTATGATGATGTTAAATCATATCACAAAATCAATATTCAATATGAAATTATAGATTCAGTATCTAATGAAATTGAGACAAGATTTAATGAGAAAAATAGATATGTTTTATTTGCCCTGAGTTCCATATTATCCGGATCAGATGTCGAAAAATAAAATGTTTCAACCACATGAAAAGTATATAACTTCCAGAACGAGGAATTGTTATGTGAATTGCGACTGTTTCATTTAATGGTGAAAAATGAAAAAATAGACTATCCCAATTTTAAAAGTCGCGTGGATTATTTTAAAGTGCGGAATTTAAAAAATGTGTTTCCTGTCCATAATTATAACATTGTTAATTAATTAGTTAAATTGTTTTTGACTGTGCCAATCAGCTCAGACAGTTGTGAAAGGTCTTTTTCGTATCTCAGGAGGCTGAAAAATTATTTACGCAGTGCGATGAGACAAGAAAGACTTTCATCTTTAGCTGTTTTAGCTATAGAACAAGATACACCACTGAATTATGAGGATATTGTAACAAAATGTTCTCTTCTTCCAGACTCTAAGAACCGGCGTTTAAAACTTCAATAAAAGGTAAATAAATAGAGATATTTGTATTTAGAAAAATTATGTTAACAACAATTATGTTAACGCAATTATGTACAAAAATTTTGTTAACAATTATTTTTCTCAACATCAGTTCAATTTTGTGATCCCACTCTCCCCCCTCCCCGTTAACAAACATTTTATTTATTCCACATTGTGGATTTTCATACATACAAATCCCGCACCCCCAAATAAAATGCCGCCCCTGGTTGGTATACCGTTGGCTGAACATGCTAGGTACGTTAAAAGCGGTAGACAATCGACTGATCTTGCCCAATTGGTGATTAATGATAAATTTAAACCCCTTTTCAAAAATTATTTTCTTTTGATAAGCTGTAATAATCCCGGGCTATTTCACGTTATGAATCCCTCTTTATTTTTCTATATCGCATTCCCATCTGTAATTTTGACCCTGTCCATGTTTTAAGTTACGCCTGCCGACTCGTTCTCGACTCCACATGAATCAAACCTTTACAAGGTTATCTCTAAAATATAGAGTATTAAATTTCTTTACTTGTGTATATTTGTACTTAAACTGGATTATGATTTGTAATTTTTTAAATCTGTTTCTGGTGATTTTGTGTGGATGTATTAAACGTGTTTAGTAGTGATGCCAATTTTGTAATATGCAAATTCAACCTGCCGGTAGTGGATAGTATTTAAGCATGTTGGCACGATTTTATATTTAACGCCACTGAGGAAGGTTAAGACGATGCAAGAAAGAGCTCTGGCTTTTAAATTATATGTACGTCTAATGGTTGTTTTTATAAAATGACGTTTAAAAGCCAATGATTTGTCATTCATTTATTATTTAAATCGATTTGTATATATGACGTGCCGCGCAATTAGTGCTTTTATTTATTTGAATTAGTTTTTTAGTTATTTTATGTGAAACGCAATATTGAGAATATTTCAGACAAATACGTTTCTTAGCAATCGAAAACAATATCATAGTCTACATCTTGACACCAATGGAAGGACCGGAAAACGATATTTTCAACGGATTTTAAAGCGAACCCGTGGGACAATTCCTTCATATTCAAAAGGAATGAAATTTTATCGCGATATGAGTAATTTCTGAAATTTTAAAATTTTTTTGCTGTGTCGTAAAAATGGAAATTTTCGCAATTCCAATTTTTGGCATGAATACAGAGTGATATCCTTGAATTCAAATATTTTGTAATTAGTTATTTCTGATCTTCCTATGAATTTTTAAGTGAAACTTCGCATAAATTTCCCAAATCCCGCATGGTACGTTCGCGAACCACATTTTCCCCCCTTGTTCGGGATTTTTCCTTTATTGTCTATTTCACACGGGTTTTACGTGACGTATGGGGACGGTCAAACATTGTATTACTTTTGTTTAGTTCAGTGTTTCAATTAGTTTAAAAGTTTATCTACAATAATAATAAATAATATATACAATAATAATAAAATAAATCTAAATAATAATTCAAATCAGCGTGTAATAGAGGTTGAAATGTTTTAGATTCATTCGGAGGTATGCCAAATGCAATCGAACAACTGTAAATGCTATGAAGTGCAACACCAGGTAGGTATAATACATATAAAATTATCTGACATGAAACAATTTAAGAATCAAGTGTGCTCCATCTGTGTATGAGAAAAGAATCCTTTAGTAAACTGTATGTATACAAGTTTACCAATTCAGCATTTCCAGATTTTGCATGTGATATTTGTACAACTGATTGTCACAAATCACACAAGTATCAGTTTTTCTTGGCTGCAACTAAAATAATAAAATGTATACTGCCTAAAAATGTAAATGATTGATTTGTAACAATAAGAAATAGGTCGCGAGATGGGAAATTGTTGGCGATGTTGTACCTTTCACTTTTCGCATCTCGTCATCTATTACGAGTTTTCTGAACTATTTTTCTTAAACGCAAATCAATCAAAGATAAATAGTCCGGGAGATAAGAAATAAATGCTTTTGTCTATACATTGACTTTTCCACACTCGCCATCTCTTGCGCATTTCCGAAACTATTTCTCTTAGTAAGCAGCCAATCATTTATCTATGATAAATGTAAATCTTTAAGTAGGATATTTGTTTTAAGTGCTGTACATTCTTTAAGTGGAATGCATTTTTTAAGAAATGCAAATTAAGTAGGACAGATTATTTAAGTAGGGTAAAAAGTGTATGTGTATGTGTTCATTTTTGTGCCTATGTAGACAATACCTCATGAACAATGGAAAGAAATTCGAAAGAAATTTGGAATATACATTACAATCAGTGAACAGTACAAGCCTTTAAATTTTAAACACAATAGATTGTTCGAAGCATCTCTAAAGTTTCGAACGAAGTTTTTAAAAGATCATTAAAAAATCTAAACTTTCATTAACGTTAAGTAAATAATCATTTCTTTTGTAATTTTTGATTGAAAAACGATTGACATACATTTTAGAACACTAGCGAAAACTCTTCTTCAAATTATTCATATTTCTTAATTAAATGTATCAAAATATCACATAAAATTGGAAAAAGTAATAACTATTGTGAAATCTGTTCATATAAATCGCTTCGTTTTCATGTAAATCGCTTCGTTTTCATGTAAAACGATTTTTATAACATAAAATTTTATGAAATCTAGATGCAAGAGAGCAGTAACATATATATCCTTTCATTAACTTTGTATATTAGAATGATATTTTAATACATGTGATCAAATTAAAATACTCATAATTTTATTTAAATTATATTGCCGTTTATTAACCTTTTTTTAAAATATCATTAGCTATCAAATCACAAGTGCGGAATTCGCTCGTGTGCAAAACACAAAATATCAACATGGTGAAAATATCGTCTGTTAGCATTTTATGCATATGCATTTAGCTATTTATATTAAACAATCATAATTGTAACATGTACAATAACACTATAACTAATTATTGGAAGATTATGCAGAGAGAGAGAGAGATCAAAGAAGATAATCCTCAACTGTGCTGCCAATATTTAATAAGCATGTAATAATAACTTAAATAACTTTAACAGTTAATAAAACCACTTTCGCGAATAAGCGAGGGTGAATTGTTTTTAATGCTCTTAAATTAAAGAAAATCATCTTGGACAAACCAAATTAAGCATCTTTAAGTGAAATAATTTTATTTCACAAGAAATCCCAAAAACAATATACGATTCATTGCTATGTCTTTCACACACACACACAAAAAAACCTGTTAAATAATGGCCCAAAATAACGTCTGGATTTGGCACACATCATCTCCCGTCAAACGATTGGTGATCAGATATGGTAACAATAATAATTACGCTAATTGCGGAAGTTTCTTGTTTACTAGAATTATATCTACTTTTTTGCTCAGATGCATAACTAGTCCATCTAATGTTTAACTGCAATCAGGTAATTAGATAGTATGGTAACAAAAGAAACTGGACTTTTTTTTATCCAGAAATCATGATATAAATTTGTTGTTCTAGGAAAATAAAACTCTTTATTTTTCTTTTTTTTTTGCTTAAAGAATTTTAATTTTTCACTTTTACATTTGTATTGATGTTAGAAATTAAATACCTGTTATATGTTACGAAAGTTAAAAATATCTTATTCATATAAACTAAACACAGTTATCCAATTAGATTCAGAATTAGACACACGGACCTCAGTTAGACGGCTACTATGGCGATACTTTAGTTTCTTCATGCTTAATTTGAATTGAAATTCATACACCTTCAGATTACAGATCGAATGAAATTTTCTAATATGTACGCTACATTTTTATCATTATGCTTTTTAATACATGATCGTTGAAATTCGCCATAAATTCAAACAATCGGTCTGGAATAGCTGAGTAGTTACGACGTGAGGATTGAATGTGGTAGTCATGTATTTGACTATCAACGGCACTCAAAGTTATCTCCATGTCTACGCAGAGTATGGGCATGATATATATGTAGGTTCAAGTCCATCCGAGAGGGGATGTGTTAAGTGAAACATGGTACAAGCTTTATGGTTGCCAATCCATTCAGTTCCAGTTTAAATTGAGTGGCAATCCCGTGGCCATCCAAACAGAAACTTACATCTTCGTATATATAGGACGGTTTGGGTATATTGAAATTAACTGGAGACCATAGATCTTTCAGTCAGAGAAAAATTCCAATTTTTGAATACCACAATTATATTAGTCCTTCAATGGATCAAACTTGCACTGCTAAAAACTTCAGCAGCATTGAAAAGTAAAAAAATAACATTGATCCAATGGGGATGAGAATAACCTATTTTAACAAACTTTGAAAACAATATATTCATTGACCTGCTACATCGATAGGCTTTAAATATTTATTCTTTTTTTTTAATGAATCTAATATCTATATTCTCATTAATATCTTACCTAGTTCGGATGTTCTAATTCACTCAAGAAACTGGTCCTTGACTTCAAATAATATTTTAGAGTGAGTGAAAACTACTTAATATTTTGTTAAAGTGTTACCTAAAGATATTCCTGTTTTCTTATTATTCAGTTATGATCCAACATCATCAACAAAGTGCAAATCCAAAAGCAAAGTGCGTAAAATATACTAAGTATCAAAGCAGATATAGTTTAAACCAAATTTAAAAATCATTTTAAGTAGTTTGCCTTGTATAAAAAAGATTAAAATCTCAAATTAAATTCTTGTGTAAAAAATCATATAAGTAATCCATTTCATCGTCAATTTTGTAGAATATTTTTAACAAAAACTGTTTATTCTAAAAGCGACTATAAAAAGGAGTTGATAGTTTGTGCAAAAACCATTACTAAATGTAAAGAAACTGATTTTCATTAAAAGGGGAAAATGGTCTTGTTAGACTGGTCGGATACGTAGAAAATGAATTTTTCAATTTATTATATTCGAGCATGAACAGAAAACCTTATATAATAGCCTACAAAGCCAATGTCTGAAAAATATTCCAATAATCAAAATAGTTTAAAATAATGTGTGCCTGCAGGTACTAACTTTTGTTCGCTCATGACTGAGCATCTTACATTATAAAATAAAAAATAAGTCAATGTGTGTGTCCATGTGTATGCGTTCAGCGAAAAGTCTAAACTTCGGATAGCCGCGAAATTCGGTACAGAACAAAACTCCCGGGACGACATGACTCTGGTATATTTTTTAATTCGAATTAGTTTTATGGTTATTTTATGTTGCACTATGATTTTGAACGATTATCATACAAATCGGTTCATTTGCAATTGAGAATATTATTTCCGAATTTTCACTTTAACATCATTTGAAAGATCGAAGAACTTTCTTCCTAAAAATCTTTGAACCTAATTCAATCCATTCATATTTATTTATTTATTTCTAAATGCATTCACATATATGTTCTAAGTTATCTGGTTTTTATTCCGCCACAACCAAAGATAGAAGATTAGCACAATTCTATACTTATTAGCGCTTCATAAAAAAAAGTTTAAACCTAATCCAAATCATTCATATTTATTTATTTAATTTTAAATGCAATCACGTATATGTTCTAGGCTATCTGGTTCATTCATAATCATATCCAAAAATGGAAATTTAGCACAATTCTATACTTATTAGCGAAATTACACACTTTCTAGGAAAAATATAGATATACATTTTTATATTCTAATATAAACTGTTTCGAATTACTCCATTTTTTATTTTCTGTGAATAATCAAATAAAAGCATAGAAACTGAGATCTTCCATTTCGCTGAAGAAAGGTTTCATTCGCCGGTTCACCGGTTGCTATTCACTGGGTTTGCAACTGAGTCAAAAGCCTGTATCCTGTGAGAAGCAGTGCGGCATTTATCAAAGCATCATTTATTGCGTTCTCGAAAATTCGCTATATGTCCCAGTGTAATTTTAATCATGGTTTTGCATCTTGAATTCTGGGCAACTTCGGGTACATTTTCTATTCATTATATAAAGTATAAACAATTCATTTTCTGTTTATACGTACTAAGTACTAAATCGAATCACTCAGCGTAGTCCGAATAAAAATATGTACCTGTCAAGTAAATTTCGATAAATGATCACAATTATTAATTCGATACATTTGAGTTTCAAATGGGGAAAAATTCAGGCCGAATTGCAATTTTAAACGTATAATTTTTAAGTAAACTGAAATTAAAAGAAGTGTATTTCAGAAATACAATATTCCGAGAATTCCAATACACTTCTACTGAAATGTGTGACTGACTGAAGCTTACATTTCCCGCAGCAGGCGACACAGAAACATAGACAGACGTATTTTTTTATTTGGTGAAATAAATAAAACCATTTCCTATTAATTTTACACAGTATTGATGCAAGTTGTACTTTTTCATATGGATAAATATGAAATTTCTTTCAAAGTTTATAGAAAGCTATTTCTAAAATTAACTGCAGAGTGGCTCAAATCGACAATATTTGGATAATTACCATATTTGACAAGTTATCCCTCCGTAGGGGTACTTTGCCCCCCGCGGGAGGACTAATGACGTCACTAACAATAAAATTGTATCGCAGCAATTTTTCACAGCGATTATTGGAACTAGTAAGTCTCACTATTATTGAATCACAAATAAATCATTTTATGTATGGATATGTCAAATTTTGTCCTATATGACATATTATAAATATATATAATCTTGAATAAATACCGGAATTTTGTCTTGGATTTAAAAAAAATTCCATTTATTTCTAGACATTTTGTTACCAAAACCGAATATAAAGTTTTATGAATATATACCAATATTTGTAGCTTTGTCTTGAACACAAAAAATTGACCGCCGACATTAGACAGACATCACTCCAAAAATAGTCAACGCGAATTGAGGAGGTCGTAAAGCATATGCTGGCATTAAAATCGGGAAATCGAAAATTTTCGTAAGATCAATTCTTTCTCAATACTACGTATGAAAACGTAATAAATTTCACTGTGAATAATATCAACAAACCATATAAATATTAACAAAACATATAAATAAATATGTTATATATTTATTATATAGGGATTCCGAAAAATGCAATGTCTCAATACTACGCATGAGAAAGTAAAATTATATATTATAATGGGAGAAAGAATAAACATTTTCTGACAAAAAAAATAATTTTTAAATTTGTTTACTTTTTAAAATCATTATTGCAAAATTAATATAGTATGGCTCACGATTTCTTTCCCACTAATAAAACTGTTCATCAGTCTCCTAATTAAGTACGATGGTGGATTTCGGAATATATTTGCAGCCTGTTAAATAAAGCTTGATCAGATTCAACATCACTAACAATGATTCTAATTGAGAAACTTTTTGCGTGTCTCTGCAATTGGCATTAACTTTTTCTGCCGGATGTAAAACAATTTCAAGTAATCATCCCACGCACTTATGTGATTAGACTAAGCTAGATCAAAAGAAAAAAATAGCATTATAGTCCGAAAAACACAAAATTAACTTATTCACTGTTGGTTTGTTGGGAATGTGGATGTAAAGATTATGCATTTTTAATGCATCAAATTACTTAGATTGACTACTGATTAAAAGATAACCATCGCAAGAAGCAAGTAGTAAGATAGGATTCAAATAATAATTCAATATTAACGTGACTTACGTGTGCTAAAAATATTATATATATACATATAAAATCTGTTTAAAGTCAGATGTTGCCCCCAAAGCAAAGAATCATGTATCCATTTCAAATGTTAGCATCCGTTGAAATGTCTTGCGATGGGTGTCCAGTCTATGACCAGTCCATTTAGCACAGAAAATTAGAAATAAACTTGCTAAATACCACAATTTTACAAACATCCGTGGTAAAAAAATTGGTCAAATTGTGCATCTGATTTTAGATTTCAAAACGGATTGAGAAATTTAAAGGAACATGTGTAATCAAAAGGTATGGATTGTAAAGGAAATAGTCAAGTTTTTAATTTAATTAACAATTCCTCCTAACAACTTTTAGAATCTGAAGTCAAAAGGGTAGTTTGACCGGCTTTGTTGGTCGCAAATATGCAATATACAGACTTCTTGCTAGCTGTCGTTGTAGTTAGAATGTATTACATGCTGAGGGTGTAAAGAAACGCGAAATGTGTCCAGGTATGTCAATAACTGCAATTTGAGAGCGGTTTCTGTAAGAAAATAATGTTTTCCTTTTTAAAATTCCAAAACTGTTTGGTACATGCCTAGCTCCATATCGCATTATGCAAATGCAAATCCATTTCGTCTCTTTAGAATTCTGATAACAAAGACAATACAGCGTCCATTGTGATTTCTTTAAGAATGATTTTACTGTTAAACATGCTGTCGCTAAATGACGCAATATGAAATCTTCCATAAAATCAAAGCTATCGAAATTAAGGTCACTAATGATGAACATAATCGTAGCACTTTTTATTACTTAATAAAATTAGCGTTAACATTTATAGATGCATAACAACTTCATATCATTATCATTAAATGGAATTACATAATCAGTGTGTACAATATCAAATTGTAAATGCTATATTTCTACGAAAAATACGTAATTAAATCATCCGCTAATTTGAGAATAAAAATCATAATTATATACGTTACTTTTATATTTATAATTAAACTAAACTTATGTAGGGTTGGAATTTATTGTATTGAGTATTGGGTTAACAAAATCTCGAGTTAATAAGATTTTACTCGATTTTATATATTATTATTCAGTTTTTTGTTTTTCTATCCACTCGTTTCATAATAAAATAGCATTTGCATAACATAAATCTTTACAACAACAAAAGTAAATCATTAGTGGTGTGGCAGTAGTGTTTCCACATGTAGTAATAATAATGCCCTATATCTAGTACTTTCCAAATTAACAGTGATTTACATGCAGTAGCAATAAATGGAAAATAAATGTGAGTCAAATAATTTTGTGATTTTTATTTCCGATAAAATTACAATATAAAAATTACATATGTTTATCAACATTGTTCTACAGAAATTAGGCCATTATATTTACGGGAAAATACACATTATGAAATAATTGTGCAATGATAATAAAATTATTTGTTAAACTATAAATTCATCAAATTTCACGCCTTATTTTACGACATTTTCGCCATATTGTAGGTTATAAAAACCTGCCTTCCGTTGCGAAATGTCCCGCAAAAATCGTCAAGTTAATAAAATGAACTGCAACAAATGTATCAATTAAATGCATGTTTTATACGTAATTCTTGATGACGAAAATAATAAGATCAACCCCATTACTCCAACTTCAACGATTTTGGGGATATTTAAGCTTTTTTAAATTGGGAAACGTTTTTCATTGCAGTGAAAATCTAATTAATGAAATTTCTTAACATTTAGTAGTTACGTTCTATGAGGGTAATTATGATACACATTAGATGTTGGCATGATTCAGTAAATGATTTTAATGATTCTTACGTTGTCTCCTAAAACGGCTTGTACTATAAATCAACGTTGTAAGCTAAGCAACATATTTAATCATAAATGGAATAATAATGCAGCATTCGAGACTCCTTAAGGTGCTCAAGTTTTAATTATCCTTTGCACAGAGTGATATTTACTTACTAGCGTATCATGCTTACTAACAAAATATTTACTTTGCAACTACTTTAAATTGTTTCAATTGAGGCCTTCTTCATTTAATTAAAAGCTAAAAATGTATAATAAAGCAACTGTAAAAAATATTATTAATTTGAGTTTTTTAATAAAATAACTGATTTAGTGAAACCAATTCAAAATTTGAATTTTATCCAGTTTCTAATTTAAAATCTTTATTTTTTCCATCGCATCTCTCCGAAAAGAAATATAAAAGCGAAAGTGAATTGAAATATTTTAAAGAAACGCTTACTCTTGCAGTGATTTTACTCAGCACATTCCAGAAAGTAAATAAAAGTGTTGAAAAGGAAGTAATATCGCTCTGAAATGACTTTCAGATGGGCTCCATATTTCTTATTATGGCCATGGGTGTTTCTTAGAGAAAGAGAAAAAGTTTTCAATTCTAAATAGCTCTAAATTTTCAAAATTAGAAATGATAATAATGTGAAAGTCTTTTAGGATATTTATGAAATACGCCGATATTTAAACATTAAAAATAAGGTATATATGTCCTTTTTATACTAGTTCTAACCAATTGTTTATATGGAATTGTTTAATTTAATTACGCACCTTAATAATGCATAAAGCCCTTTTCCATAAGCTAATATGTGATGATTCAAGTTAATGCGTGATTATTATTTTATGGCAATTTATGTGAATTCAAATATCATGTGCAAGGAATTTGAAAATTTTCTATTTAATACCATTAATGACAATTCTTGATTTTGGGTTCCTGTTATATTAAATTTGAATTTGTATTTCAGGCATAAATAAATGCTTATTAAAATGCATATAATTAATTTTAATATTTAACCTTGCTGTTCATTTTTATTTATTCTTTTGAAGTTTATGTTAATATATATATATATAAATGTTGTAAGCATCATTATTAGTAATTATCAGCAATTTTTCACTTTGCACAAACACGTGTCACTTCATTAACTAATTATTAGTTTCCTCCCACCGCACAATATATATAAAATGATGTTGCAATGGATGATAAATATTTAATATCATATTTTATTGATTCATACGTTTATATTATACTTAAATGGATGGTAATAAATGGACTCTGGAATTTTTGTATGTTCCCTCTTCGCAAACAGGATGTCTAAAAACTTTCAACCGTTTTCCGTGAAACTTGAAACTACTTCAATTACTAAGTATCAGATGGAAATTGATTTTCAGACTTTTTGATAAAAATACATTTCACATGAAATATGTTATATAAAATTGAAAAAGTTACTTAAGATAAAAATTACTTAGTTACTTAAGATAATACTAAATTACTAAAGATAAAAATAGTAACATAATAAATGTGCTGTCTCAAAAGGATTATGAAATGATGTGCAATACGTGAAAAATAATCATTACGATATATATTTATATATATATTATGTTGAAACATAAAATTTCTTCAAAAATAAATGTTATTTCTATTAACAAGCAATTGGACATATAAAAATGTTAGTAAACATAGAGTGGAAATTCTGAATATACAGCGAATCGCCTTCATTGGCTTAAAATCTTTTAATTCTCTGCAATGAACACAATTCTCGGAAGATATAAGTGTGTTCTATATTACGCAGTTTGAAGGTGTTGCTCGTGTTATTTTTCGTCATTATTATACACATGCATTTCACACTGGTAGTATATTCAATGTATTTTTGTATACTTGGAAACGTTATTAAACTTCAAAAATTATAATGCTTATAAGTTAGCCATACTACAAAATGTAAGAATATGTTTCACAGTTCTATATATTTTGATAAATAATAAATTTAAACTGTATAATATACAATTAAAAATAAAACATCCATGAATCTTTTAAAAAGCAAGCGAATTAATGAATTACCCTTGCTTCTCCATTAATTTTTATATCTGATAACACTAATATTCATACAAAATATATTAAAAGCACAATATATATTTATATTTCGTTTTAAATTGCTTTGTATTCAAGCTTTCAATCATCTGCGTATATACACAGAGTATATACACAAGTAGCATTACAAAGGCCAACGGCCGTACCGTGCTGATAACACCGGTTCTCGTTAGATCACCGAAGTCAAGCAGCATCGGGCGCGGTTAGTACTTGGTGGGTGACCACCTCGGAACACCGCGTGCTGTTGGCCATCTCGGGTGCGGTATCCCCGTGGTTTGCGCGCTAAGATTTGCACGCTGCCACAAATGCCGCCGTGTTCATGCGGAGTACGATCACGTTAAACATGTGGGTCCGTAAGTCCTTCCGAGAGGTTGGTGGTAGGGGAAGGAGGGTACGGTCCCTGTGGATGCCTCCCCCACTGGGTTCCGGTCTAAATTGGGTGGCACTTCCCGGCCGTCCATACAGTTACCTTACACCTTTCTGGTAGGTCGGACGGTCTGGGTCTCAACAACAACAACAACAACAAGTAGCATTACAAGTAGTATCACTATAAAAATTATGTCCTAATGTATTAGTGATAGCATAAATTTCTTGGACACAATAAAATATTCTGATAGTTTCTAAGTACGGACTTTTGAGTTCTATAATGATTTTATAATAAATTTATAGTTAAATTCATATTAATTCAATAAACAATTTTTTATTCAGCAATACATTAAAATTATACTGGAAGGAAGTAAAAAACACAGCCAAACATTTGCATATTATAAATAAATATAATGGTATATTCTTAAATGTTTTTATGTCTTATATATGAGGACTGAGATAGATTTATTTATAAATGCAATTTTCCTTCCAAACATCATTAATATCGATGCATTGATACCCATGACAGTCAATCGTTAGTATTATACAAGAAAACATATCTTGTCAAATATCAAACGATTGAACCAACAAAGACATATGTTCCTTTATCTTATTTATATATCTCTATATAAATATCATCAAAACACAAATATCAGGAATAAAACTATTAGATGAATAATCCTAAGAAAAACATGTTTACATAAATAAGTATTTGCCATAAATAACTAAATATTTAATATATCAAAAACTCATAATTCTATAGCATGCCTTTTCTTTAAAGTAATTAATTTAGAATCGTTATTAGAATTAGATCTTTTCAATAAATAAGTGTATGTATATATATATATATATATATATATATATATATATATATATAATTCACCCCTCTTTACCACATGCAATTCTTATTCCATTCCCTAACTTTTATATGGAACAGGGAAAAAGGGGTATTTTATACCAATTTAGTACCTGTTTTATTTATAATGTTTTCTTATCATGTTTTTTTAAATATTCAATGGCTTGTCGTGTAGTATTTTTGATGTCACATTTACATTTCAGTCCATCTTCCTTTCCCTTATGCTATATAGAACTTTTTCTATTAATGATCCATCTTAGGTATATATAATACAAGTAAAATAAAAATTCTTCAATTATATATATATATGTTCGCGTTACTTATAAATCGGCCCTGCTTGTAACACTTTTGGCTTGATTTCTCTGTCTTTTTTACTAGAGAAGGATATTGTTTTTAACCAGTCTCAGAAACTATTTGATACCTTCAGTAATGTGATTAATTATTTTACAATATTTTTGAACTGAATATTTTTCTTTCATCTATTTTTGCTACATTTGAGCTATTTAATTTAAACATGATTGTCATGGGCATGTATGATCTTTCATAAATACTGTACCAAAATATTCACATAGTTATGTAGCACACATATGAACGTATTTCTAAGAATTAAAAACACTATACCCCTGAATTATCTTTATTTTGATGGCATCTTATTTATAACATTATATTTGCATTTTACAATATTATATAAGGGACTGATGGACATAATTTTATCAAACGCAAAACGCAATTGTAAGTCATTCATATGAATGATAATGTGCACATAAGCTGTAAATTTAATGTATAAAAAAATACGTATATACAGAATTATAGTGTAAAATATCAAATCTTATCAAATTTGTTTCTATATAAATACCAGATAAATATTTCTGCAGCCATTAAATTTGTGTTTCATGAAAATTTTATTATGTAATTTGAAATTTAAATTGCTCTGCGTTATTTTGAACATTCTTACCTCCAATGCACAGTTACAACCATTCGAATAAATGCAGCTAGAAATTTTATTATATGGAGCAATTTTGCAAATTTCTGCTGTGACCAGCGATTTCAGTATGTTGTTGTCTTAACACTGATGTAAAATACTGATGTAAAACTGCAGGGGACTGATAGAATACGGGTCAGTCACAAAACTTGCCAATATGGGACGTTTATAGTTCTAATCCGCATCACGCTTCTAATTCCGCATCCAACAACCTTATTCCATAAACCGTATCTATGCACATCTAACGTTCAGCATTTGGAACACTATTCTAGCCTCTTGGAGCGCCCTATGTAGGTCGTTTCTGTGATTATAATTACATTTTCCGAAAAACGAAAATTAAGTTTTCCACCATTTAAATTTATTTATATACCTTTTGGATTGTGCAAGTAATGAAACATGTATCCGTTTAAATTGGTTACCACAAGTTAGTAATTTGTTAACTCTAAAATCTTGAATATAATAATGAATACATATCTTCAAACTGAGCCAAGTACTCTTTCACGTCTACGCTCGTCAATACTACTAATAACGCAACAGAAATAAATATATATTTCTAAAAATATGAAAATTAAATCTATACATTAACATTGGTGTTGAAGGCCCAGACCACACGACCAACCCTAGGGCTTGCGGTAGCAAGATGTGTGGCCGGATTAACATTGGTGTAGATTGCTACAGTTGACTTTAGTAAACGCGTGTGTCCTAGCATTTATGACCAGGGCTGTTGACAGATACAGGCAATTGGATACAGTACTAGGGTACGGAAGACTTGGTGCTCGGGAATGCATACACAGGTTTTTAAAATGGTCCATAACTTTTTTTACAAATAACAGGTAGTAGGGGGTCATCTCATCGCATTTATCGTTTAAGGCTCGATATCTCTGTCTCCAGCGACTGCCTATGACGAAAAGTTCCAAAACTCGGCTGATTTCCTAGCAAAAGTGATTAATGAGTTATCAATTTCTGCCTAGTTACGCAGTCTGAAAGATGACCGATAAGTAGAAAGAACTTTTCAATAACATTGTTAATTTATTTTAGCAATGCATACATTTTTAATGAAATTGACTAATGTGAAATCATATATAAATCCACATTTCTCTTCACAATCATGTTGGTCATAGAAATATTACAAACAATGCTATTTTTGTACGATTAAAATATTTAATTTAATAGTTAAACTAATTTTAAAACTTAGCATTTAAAACTGCATAAAGGAATTAATATAGGCAAAATAAGAAAAATCATATATATAGACATTAAAGAAGAACCCTCTAATTAAATATTCAGCAGATTGATCCACTTAACTTTAGTAAACAACGTTCTCAAGATTCTTATCCAGAGAATAGTCAGGGATACTCTAGTCCAGCAGAGAAAATGATTGATGAGTAATCCATTTTTAACTGGTTAACCTGAAATGCATGTAAATAAAATGGGACGGCCATTTAAATGTTTTCTACGCTTGGGGAGTGACTACAGTTTCTTATTTAGTATATAGATTCTGATTGCTGCCGAGTATAAACTGCATAAATAATGTACTGCATATACGTATAAGTTTTATTGTTTTCATATTTAAGAGTTATTACAGTTCCATTGATACAAGTGTGTAAATTACCTGTTTAATATACAAAATCAGCTACAAGAATGCAAATAGTTATATGCATATAGTATATATATATATATATATATATATAAAGAAATACAATCCCAAAAACTATGAAATTCAAGAAAGAGAAAGGCGCAAATTGCCGCACTATCAGAGTCTTGAAATATAAAATTTAAAATGAAAAAAGAAAATATATAGGTGGAATGATTGTGTTTACAGGGTTGCAGAAAGGTCAAGGGGGATTGCGACCCTTAATGCCTGGTTAGAAGCTAGCTTTGACTTCATGAAAACGCTCCCAGAGACTCTGCACGCCCGAAACAACAATCGATCATGCCCGTGGGGAAAAAATGGCCGAATCGCAGACAACATAAAAATGATCAAAATAACAAAAATTGGAAATTTTACTAACCAGCAAGACGAGAATCATGGAATAGTTGCATAAAGCGTATAAACTTCGAATAGGAAAGCATACATAAAAAAGTCGCGTCTAACTTATAGAGCCATCTGGATGTGCATCAATCAGATTATCCTAGGTAAGAGTTCAGTTGTATTGTATGATGTCGGATAAATTAACATAATTTTTATCAGTATAATTTCTGCAAAAAACATCATAATAGTACTGTGCAAAGCGGAAGGGATATGATTGTTCCCGACTTCCGTTGATTAAATGCATCATGCATTTATTAAATTCTGTAATAGATGAGTTTAATAATCTGTATCTGTTCAAGTGATTTACGATTAAATTACGTTGTACGTTTAAACTCAAGTTGGTATTCCAGTGGGTAAAATAATTGATCTTGCAATCATATAGATGTCTCCTGTCAAATAATTTATAACATAATTTCTGTTCCAAATTATAATAAATAGTGATGTCAAGGAAATCAACTGTTCCTACTTTCGCTGACTCTGATTCGATTAGTTCAAGACACGGCGGGTAGAATGTAAAATCAAATATAGTACATTGATTATCCACTCCAATCATGACGTCATCAACGAATCTAAAGAATGGTATTTCACTAATTAAATGCGTGCTTTTCTCATAATGATGTAAGTAAAAATCCGCAAGTAACGAGGAACATCCCCCTCCCATTGGGATGCCTTTGATTTGTCTATAAAATGCGATTCCATTATATAGAATATTCTCAAATATGACAATCTTAAGTAGGCTTTTGTACTTGCTGGTTTCCACATGTTTGTGTAAATCTGATGTAAAATAAATTTCCATTAAAATCTCAAAGAAGCCTACTTAAGATTGCCTCAAAAGCCTACTTAAGATTGTCATATTTGAGAATATTCTATATAATGGAATCGCATTTTATAGACAAATCAAAGGCATCCCAATGGGAGGGGGATGTTCCTCGTTACTTGCGGATTTTTACTTACATCATTATGAGAAAAGCACGCATTTAATTAGTGAAATACCATTCTTTAGATTCGTTGATGACGTCATGATTGGAGTGGATAATCAATGTACTATATTTGATTTTACATTCTACCCGCCGTGTCTTGAACTAATCGAATCGGAGTCAGCGAAAGTAGGAACAGTTGATTTCCTTGACATCACTATTTATTATAATTTGGAACAGAAATTATGTTATAAATTATTTGACAAGAGACATCTATATGATTGCAAGATCAATTATTTTACCCACTGGAATACCAACTTGAGTTTAAACGTACAACGTAATTTAATCGTAAATCACTTGAACAGATACAGATTATTAAACTCATCTATTACAGAATTTAATAAATGCATGATGCATTTAATCAACGGAAGTCGGGAACAATCATATCCCTTCCGCTTTGTACAGCACTATTATGATGTTTTTTGCAGAAATTATACTGATAAAAATTATGTTAATTTATCCGACATCATACAATACAACTGAACTCTTACCTAGGATAATCTGATTGATGCACATCCAGATGGCTCTATAAGTTAGACGCGACTTTTTTATGTATGCTTTCCTATTCGAAGTTTATACGCTTTATGCAACTATTCCATGATTCTCGTCTTGCTGGTTAGTAAAATTTCCAATTTTTGTTATTTTGATCATTTTTATGTTGTCTGCGATTCGGCCATTTTTTCCCCACGGGCATGATCGATTGTTGTTTCGGGCGTGCAGAGTCTCTGGGAGCGTTTTCATGAAGTCAAAGCTAGCTTCTAACCAGGAATTAGGGGTCGCAATCCCCCTAGACCTTTCTGCAACCCTGTAAACACAATCATTCCACCTATATATTTTCTTTTTTCGTTTTAAATCATATATATATATATATATATATTGTCAAAATATATATTGTCAAAATATTGTCAATATATATATATATATATATATATATATATATATATATATATATATATATATATATATATATATATATATTATATATACATGTATATATTGTCGTGATAAAGATTTATCAGACATACTTCTTTACATATAAACTCCCAGTCCAACATCGTGGCAGAAGCGGGAAGGGCTTGTCCACTTCATGAGCCACTTTGCCAGAACATTTCAGAACGTTAGCGAAGCTTCCACGGTTAGTAACAGTGGTCAGAGAAGGGAGCTGACCGATAAAGTCCGACCTTTGACTTCACTACCGCGGAACGCGAGAACGAAGTCTCTCTTCTCTTCGATACTCGGACGCCTAAGAAGGAGCTTGCATAAGAGCTGCTAAAACGGTCGGGCGATAGCCTCGTGCTATCGGCCCGGGCCGATCCACATATAAGAGATAGAATAAAGATGCTGAGAGTAGCAACCTTGCTCAAGAAATAATATTTTGACTTAATACTCCTTCGAGAATGGATATCTCCGACAAATATCGAACTTTACATTTTGATTAACACGGATGATAATGGATATTGGAACGACTACAAGATACTCTCAAAATGACGAGGAGAATCAAGATCTGCCAGCCATGGATTAGGCTGATACTGTGACAAGCTTGTCGGCCCACGAGGAAAGGATGCCTTTATCCTACCTCGACGGGTGCTCGAGGCATTTGTCTGAAAATATATATACATATATATATTGAATTCCAGTAAACGAGGATGGAACCTCCATGAAGGCAAGAGTACTCCAGACGACGAAGGAAGGAACCAGACGACGATGAGCGATCCCTACTGACCATCAGAAAAAGGTTAGAAATGTTGCGAGAGACTTATCACGACGGATCCTTTACGAAGTGCAGAGACTGGCACTGACTTGAGTAGGACCCATTCCTGACGATCAAGAAACCTTTCGGTCGAATTATCCCGCAAAATGCTGAAGGCCCGAGGAGTGAAAGCGACCTAAACAGTGATAAGTGCACCAAAACTACAAAAGTTATGAATTGTTAAGGGCGACAAATTCACAAGAATATCATAGTGTGAATTCAAGGAGTGAGAAAAAGTGCTGTTCGTTACTTAAAGTGCGTGTCGTTTATTTAAAGTGCATTAAAAGTGCTTGTCTCCCTGACGTGGAATAACATATAGAAAAATGATGGTAGTGAGTAAAATTTGAATCATAAATAAGACTTATGATAACTTCGAGAATAAAAGAAAATTTAAATAAATATAATAATTTAATTCTTTAATCCCTTGGCTGAAGAGGAAAAACATACTGACAAATTCATTTGGTATGTAACAGAATTTGTATATATATAGGTATGAACAAATTTGATGATTGAATTTTGTAAAAATATTACTACTTTTTACCCTAGACAATGATATAATTTAATGAGTGTGATAAAATATTGTTTGATATATAATGTTAATTTGTATTGAATGTGAAAGCTTAAGAATACAATAGAAAGGAAGAAATGACACGAATTTTATTATGATTTTAATGTTATGTTTTATAAATACTGATATCTAGAAATGAACGAATAACAAATTTAATATTGTATATATAAATTAAAAATTGTTTTTATTTAATAACGGAGAAATATTAATTAAGAAGCAAAATAACACATTTTGAGTTCTGAGCATTGCATCTTGAGATAAAAAGAAAAGAGAGAATACAAGAATAGAAGTGCAAATTGATTTTAATAAGTGTTAGGTGATAAGCATAATGATTTCCTTGTTTGCCTTGTGCAATTATTCAGAAAGGCTAAGTCCTTATAGAATTAGTGTTATAGAAATAGCTATAATTAGGAAAATTTGCTAAAATATACCTATTTGAATTTAGAGAAAATTAAAGGGCAACACTAGTGAAGAGAATTATTGATTAGCGTTTATTTCTGGCTTAGAATATTTGAATTAGAGAGAGCGGGCAAAACAGGTTCATTTCCTTTAATTCATGCAATTTGCTTATTTCTAGAACACCCACTAGAAAAAGTATTGAGAGCCTTAGTGCTTTAAGGACATTCTAAAGTACCCCGACAAACTTGATAAATTCAATATTAAGATGGTAAGATTAAATGTTAAGAAATTAATTTATCGTAAAAGGAGAACATAATATGATAAGCAAAGATAAATTGAATAATATTTTGAATATTAATAAGAGTGATAAAAATATAATAAATATCATTAAGGATTTGAATGAATTGTGAAGATATGATTTTGATATGATGTAGGAAATGAAAGAATTGATAAGGTTTAAATAAAACGTAAGAATTCTCTTGTATTTAAGATGGATGCGAGCGAATATATGATGAAATATGTGTTATGACAAATTATAGTATGAAGTTGAGATAAGTAATTAAATGATAATATTAATTTTAGAATATACAAAATTTAATAGATTAATTTGAAGTAAGTTTCACTGAAATAGGATATTATTGCCCAAGAGGCATTTATTGAAAATATACTCATTGACATTTATAAATGTTGTTAAAAAAATGAACTTGGTATCCCCAAATTGAAGTATTTATTCGTTAATTATAAATAAATTACATTAAAGTGTATCTCCAGATAAGAATTGTAGATGAATGGAGCAGAAGGGTCCAGACGGCCTATTCACCATCATGTTGGTTGATTAGAGCGGTTTTTTTATTTGGTATTTATTTTCGTTGACTTTGACTAGGGTTATTGATATGCCACATTTCTCGCCAGGAGTAACCAGGTAAGTGGTTGCTTCCATTGTCGAATGACATTAGGGCATGGAGGAACAGGAGCTTTCACTCTTGGCAGGCTCTTTAGCAGCTGAGGCTATTCTAGTTGGACCTTTAGTTGAATGTCATAAAATTTAGATATATTGTGAAAATTTAAAATGTATCATGGAAAATCATTGTCTTTTCCTGATATATATATATATATATATATATATATATATATATATATATATATATATATATATATATATATATCATATACATATATATATATATAGCAGTAGATAGAATCCTGGTTTTGATGTCTAAAAATTTAAAATTTAATTTATGATGACGGTGTAAAGGAATTTAAAAAAAAACTCGAAACCACTTTACTTGATTACCGGGCACTTTTCTCTTGCTGGAATCTCAGTTTTTATCATATTGGATCAGTCTCAGCTTCAAGATCAACGATAGAAATCTAATAATTCAGAAATTTGAAAAGTCTCACACAAAATTACTAAACTGATGTTAACAAGACCAATGGATAATTATTAATATTAGTAAAATTCCATAAACAAAAAATTAAAGATATTAATCGGTTTCCGAGGCAAACATTACTGGTGATATCTGAATTTTGCTTATTTCTCCATATTATACTATTTAAATGCTTTTTTCGCTACCAGTACCGGTAAATAAGCTTAAACTTATATTTTATACTTAATGTTAAAGAATACTGTTATGCAGCAGTTTGAAACATGTGCTCAGTAAAAAGGTAAATATTGGACTAAGATCTATGCAGCAACAACTATAATTTCAACAGAAGGAAGTACTACCGTAGCTTATTTATAACAGCGATTGCCCATTCCTTTCAATAGTGTTTCTTCATTGACCATTATTTTCCATTGCTTAACAGATTTGTCCATTCTTGTAACCCTCCTAATTGTCGTTGTATCACAGACAAAACTTGAAAATTAGCAATAATATATTATCACGATCTGTTATTATTGATCAATCTTCAAATAATGCGGTATCATTAAGTAACGAGTATGCAGGAGCCGAAATGTCGCAGACCCTTTCAGGATTTTGATCTAAAGACGTCTCAAACTTAAAGCGTCTCAAACTGCAGCCATCTTAGTCAAAACTGAATGATACTGTTTCTGGGGTGCAGATGAGGTGTGTGAGCTTAAAGTTATTGCGCAGCAGTGGTCACAAGGGGTGTCACCAGTAGTCAGTTTCAAGGCCGATGACGTACGGTAAGGCGATGTAAGAGAAGTAATTCCTTCAAGAACTCGCACGCAAGAAGAAGTAACTCGTTCGTGGAGGCGCAATCTCATAGGTAGTACGAAAAGTGCATCTATACAATGCATTTATATTTATCAGAAAATTGCACAATTGGAAAAAAATAAAGCGAAGGTTGCATCGTACCCCGACAAAGACATCACAATAGCGAGAATGCGAAATCAGAAACTTGGCAGTATAATCCCGGGGTCAAAAAGTGGTAGGCTAGTATCATACCGTTGAGCTCAATACATTTTAAAATAATTCCGATTACGTGCGATGAGGCGACGAAGGAGAATCTTGGAAGATCAAGAAGTAACTCGTTCCTGCGGGCGCAATCTCATGGGGACTACAAAAGGTGCATCTATACAATGCTTTTTAATTATCAGAAAGTTGCATTCTTGGAAAAAATAAAGCGAAGTTTGCTTCATACTCCGGCAACGTCATCAATGTAGCGAGAACCCGATATTACAAACTCGGCAGTGCCAGAGTTTGACCCCGGGGTCAAAGAGTGGTATGCTAGAATAATTGCGTTGAGCTCAATACACTTTCAGCTCAAAGCTTTTAATACTGCCTTATGAGCGTTCTTTACAATATAAACGTGTGTTCATATAATCGAATCCAGGAATACATAGTTTAAAATATTCCTATTCCTATCATATTACCTTCTTTTCTATCATATTTAAAAATTGTGCACTCAGTATGAAATGTGATGCACATATTCATATAATAAACATACACCCTTCTGAAAATAATAAAGAGAGAAAAATCGATGTTTAGTAGTTTCTAAAATATATTAAATAACCATAGTAAATTGTTTTTGACTTTTGTTTGCTCTGTTACAATTGTCCTCTTACAATTTATTCTATCATAAATCGTATTCGCAAAGCATTATGCATTACATTTAATATAATAAATATATTTTAAAATTTAAGACAAATATATATAACAAATATGTCAGATAAATAAAGATAATGACGACTTTTGTAGTATATTTGAATAAAAACAGTTTACTGGACCCATTCCAATTTTGAAAATGACAGCTACTGAAAATTTGAACTTACGATGTTTCTTATTGCACATCTTCTTTTTCAAAAGTTGAACCTATATATTACTAGAATTGTTTCTTCAAATACAGTTTATAAGTTCCTTAATTCTTACTGAAGGATATTTTGTGATATAAAAATAGAAAATATAAGCGGCGTTGACCTGGGATTTAAAGAAATGATTAACTGAATTCATCCATTCAATATTTTAAAAGTGAGCATGTGTGGTGTAGTCACGTGCAACAATTCACCGTGCAAGCGCACAAACGTCCATTTATTCCTACAGCAACGCTTAGACGTTTAGTTTGGGATACCAACCTCCAATCGGAGAAAGAACTGAAACAGAAATCCTGATTTTTAAGATTTTGGATGAAAATTAACAGAAAATATAGTTCAGTAATTATAAAAAATTTTAGAATACGAGGATATATACCCATATTTTGGCCAAAATACATAATATTCATTTTACTAATGCTCATTTTACAAATTAGAAAAAACCTCGCCGAGTACTAGGACCTGAAGCATCTCTATCTCTCTCTCTCTCTATCTCATTCTCTCTCCCTCTCTATCTCATTCTCTCTCCCTCTCTATCTCATTCTCTCTCCCTCTCTATCTCATTCTCTCACCCTCTCTATCTTATTCTCTCTCCCTATCTATCTCATTCTCTCTCCCTCTCTATCTCATTCTCTCTCCCTTTCTATCTCATTCTCTCTCACTCTCTCTCTCTCTCTCACACACACAAGATAGAGAAAGAGCGAAAGAGAGACGAATATTTTATTATGTAAGATAATACCAAACATCTAATAAAATATGAAAAATTATGATAAACTGTGAAATTATTAAAAGTTTTACAATGTGAAATCTATGCATAATATCGTTGTGTTTTAATAAATAGTTTTGTTCTTTTACTGTTTTTATGTTTATAATAGATGTGTTATTTTCGTGTTATTAATATATGTGTTGCTTTTGTGATTTTAATAGATGTGTTGTTTTTGTGTTTTAATAGATGTGTTGTTTTTGTGTTTTTAATAGATGTCTTGTTTTTGTGTTTTCCATAGATGTGTTTTTTTTGTGTTTTTAATAGATGTATCGATATCCACCATATTTACTGTCATAGGAAGTGAGCTATTCACATTTGTAGTTCAGGTGAACCTTAAATAAGTCAAAGATTTCAATTTTCTGAGAGTAAATTTTTCACCTAAAGATACCGAATGATACCCAAATGTATTTTTCCTAATAAAGCACATTCAAAATGTGTACTAACAGCCATATTTTATTGGGGGCTTTATAAAAAGAAAATTTCGCATTTGAGTGAAATTCTAGTTTTAGGGGGGATGCAACTACCATAGCTAAATTCTTCTCAGTTTGCTGACTATTTTTCATACTTTAATCTATTTCTAAAACGAATCGTTGATCTTATATCCCTTTCGGACATTTTTTGGATAGTTTCAGACACATAACAAAAGTATTGTTTTACCCTTGAAGATCATACAAGAATAAGGATTTAAATTTCACGAACTCTTTTGTTAAAATACAAAAGAACCATTTATAATAACGTAAAAGAAATCGAAATTTATAATTTATTAGTATTTAAGCCTTTTACTGTCAGGGGAACTAACACACTTGAAAAATTACGTTATAATTATTTTAAGAAATTCTATGTTGATTAACAATTTATTAAAATAGGATGTACAAGTACTATTTTTATTAACAATGCATTAACATTAGATGTGTAATAAGTACTATTTCGATTAACAATGTATTAGAATTTTAGCATTTCGCCTTAATATTCGTCATCAAAATTATCTCGACTAGGTTATGTCCCTTGGTCGATTCTAAAAGTGTGCAAAACTTAAATCTTCTATGTCAATGGGGATATATACAAACACATTAGAAAACCACTATATATATATATATATATATATATATATATATTTAAAGTAGCGATCTCCTTTGTTTACGAAACGCTGGCATATGCCATTCACGATCAATTATAGATTTTGATCTGCATATCATTATTCGTTCTCTATATATTAGGAATTTTCCTTTTAAATACAGAGATCGGTATATATTAATAAGTAGACAAATTGTTTAGGTCATATCGGATTTGCTTTGTAATTGCTTTTTAATTTTCATTAGTTTGGTATGTACTTAACCCTTTCGTGAGAATTTACTTAATTTTACAATTTACTTTGAGTTTTATATATTTATTTTTACGCACAAAGATTAGTAAGCAAATATGCACGACTTCCTCCCTTTATTTGAAATTTGACCAATAGAAATTGCAGCATAATACATCTACCAGAAAAACGTTATAGAAAAATATATTAAAAGATTCTAGAATGCAATACTGACTTTGAAGACATTTATCTAATACGTATCCCTCAGTTCGATTATTCCAGCTATTATTGGCTCTTTTGTCCCTGTATGAAACTGACAAAAGATTAGGTAGCACAGATTTCAATAAGTCTTTCAAGGAAAATACATTCTTTCCTGATTTGAAAGGAGAGATGTCACACATGTATAAAACAGTCAACAAAGGAAATAAATTCTTTGACTCCACATTTATGAAAATATTTTGTGAACGTTGAAATATAATTAAATATTAGATAATTCTTTCTCCAGAATCATTTGTTTCTTTTTAAATTGGAATAATATAAATGGTAATAAATTCTTCATATTTCCTTATGTTTTTATAGACAATAGAATACATTTTGTTAGCTGATATTCTGTTATTTGAATCTCTGATTCCCAGATCATGTTTTGGATTTCCTATATTTTCTTTGTGCTATTTTTTTACATTCGAATGTAATGTTTACTGTCATACAAAGCTTCATTCGACTTTCCAATACATTCCCATTATATACAAGCCCCCTTTAAAAATCCTTAAGCACTCCAATAACTTTGTAATGCCATGAGGGTACACGTTAGGAACACTTAATGTTTGATAAGTGTACCATATGTGTACCATATTTCTCACGTTTCTAATGACGATATCTGCTAATTAGACAATGCTCTTCTACAACTTGTAATTGATAACTTTCTTCTAAGAGGGAGCTTCATTAAGTAATGCAACAAGGTCTGTGATATGCATACATTCATTTCTATATATGTACAGTCATTTGTTCTAACGTAAATCAAGACATACATTCCAAACCTAAAGAAATCAGGGTAAAGGTACTGCAGTCAAGGTATTACAGTATGTTGAACTTGATTGTCAGTTGGATACCACTTTCCAGCCATGTACGTCTTCAACGTTCCAAAGAGATAAAAATCCATAAGTGACTGCTCAAGGTGTTCAAGCACCTCCCAATAGAAGCATTATCAAACAATTTATGTGACAATATTTTCACATATTTTGATACATAACCCTGGGAAAAAAGGGAATGGTGTAAATATATTGAAATGTATACTATGTTTTGGTGATTTATGTTTATAGCTAGGCCTTTGCACAGACGGAATTGGGATTTTTTGGCGCCGTTGGGTTGTATGCGCACTGACATGGATTGTAAATATTCAGAGATTTAATTGCAGCAAAATGTCAAAGTTGAGCTACAAATCTTTGAAAATTTATAGCCCTGTCAGGTGTGGCGCGAGTCGGTGTCCGGTCTTTTGGACCACCCTGGTTTTGTATGCCCTCTGGTTCTTGTATTTTAGTGGAACGCATATAAAATAAGCGTCGCTTCTGAAACCAATGGTGAAGCATCTTTGGACCTCCTCTTTTTTTATAGCGTTTGGGAACAGCGAATGAGAGTTGGGGGGATTTCCTCCCTGTTTTTGTCGTTCCCCTTGTTTTTAAAGTTTGGATGTTTTAGAAAATGTAAAAAATAGTTAGTTGCTTTTCTGAGCTCGAGTAGAGAGCACTCCAAGTGCGGGGCACTTGTATTTCGGTGTAGCCGATCCGGCATGTATTTTTGATGCATCTCTGAGCCGGCGTCCGCGGTTCCTATCTCGGGCGGCAATGCTTTTGCCGAGGAGACGACGTGGGGAGTCCGGTATAGAAGGCGACTAGTAGCCAAATCGAGCCGAGCCTAACTCAGCGCGAGGGCGCATTTTCTTCGGGCAGTTCGACCAGAAAATGGAAGAAGGTCGTCATGTGTTAATTGGTTGCAGTACACACAGCTCTACCACCAAAACGGCGCGGTGTAGGACCTTTGCTCCTTGAGCTGCATTTAAGCCGTGGTTACGTAAATACTGTGTGCACGGAATATTGCGGAGCATCAATCCAGGGCTCCTAAGCAGCAGTCAATCTCTACAAATAAAGTATCTGATCTCCACTCTTTAGGCAAGGACCTGTACGCATGCTCACTCAAGAGCCGCTGGGTCTAAGCCGCATTAAGAGGAGGAGAAGGAAAGTGAGCAGTATGCCCATCGTCATTTGTTTTGTTAGTTGCAGTGCAACACAGCTCACCACTCAAACGGCGCGGTGTAGGACCTTGCTCCTTTAGCTGCATTAAGCCGTGGTAACTGTAACACTGCGTGTATGGAGTGATAGAGGAGCATCAATCCCGGGATCCTAAGCAGCAGACGAATCTCTACGAAAACGGATATATTTGGCAAAGCCTGTACGCATGCTCACTCAAGAGCCGCTGGGACTGAAGCCAGAATTTAAGAGGAGGAGAAGGAAAGTGGACAGTGTGCTCATCTCCAAAATAATACTTGGCAATAACTTATGACCTGATGATATGCAACCTAGTGTTTCCCGGACTGGTAGTGTTTTCCACGAACCATCGGAATAAATGAACTAATAAACATTCAATTAATTGTGCCACCCTTTCCTACGTGCAGAGGTCAGCTACAGCACTCAGTGAGAGTCCTATGTATGAAGGTATGGAAATTATATATTGATTTTAAAATGTATACATGAATGTTTAAGTAACTGATGTAATCCAATAGTGTAAGGGCAAGGTTATGCTAAATGGGAGTTTTGCAAAATTGAATATATATATTGTGTTCCTAACAAAAGTAATGTAATTACAAATTTGGATTTTATAAATATGCAAATTAATGCAAAATAAACTGTGCACCCCGAGGTCAAGTTTAGGTAATTTGGGAACTCTTTTGTAATTGTGTATTTTGTATATTAATGTTTAAATTTGAGATTTCATGTGTTCTATAAATAAATATTGTTATTTGGCCACAAAAAGGGAGTGATTAATTATTTCAACTAAACGCAGTGTACTTTGGTCCAATCGGACCCCACTATACTTTAACGCGCTTGAGCCTGGTGGAACTATTTGGTGAGTATCTTTAATGTATTTGTGTGTTTAAGTTTATTGTATTTATGTGTAAATTCCACCTCACCACAATTTACACCAAACCCAAACATGCTCACGCTTCAAGGGCCATTCACTCTAAGGGTGAGCGTCAGTAAATCTTCTGTCCTATCCAAGCTTTGTTAACTTTCGCAGAACACGTTTCTCACAGAAATTCTGATCAAACAGTTGCGAAATATTTTCTGAAAGACAAAATGCAATACCTAGATTATATTAAAACTAAATTTAATACTCAATAAGATATGGAATATATTTTTTATTTTAATCCAAAATATTTTTGGTTCTGTCATCAGTTGTCGTAATTTATTTTTTATTTTTTAGTGAACATTTTTAAATATCTCTTCCTTCTAATCATAACTCATCGTGCCTAGTGGCACATAACGCCTTCAGCTTGCATCGTCACTCTGGTCGATCATGTGCCGCAGTCCTTGCTTCTGACCAGCTAGCCCATCCCATCAGATTTCCCTCCTGTATATTTGGGTCGATCTCGAGATAATGTTCTTCTTTCTAATACAGTATTAAATACAACATATCATATATATAATTATGCCACAATCATGGAAAGGTAATTTCTCATTCTGTAAAATTGATAAGGGATCTGAATGTACATTACTGAGGACTGGAGCTTTGTTTTCAAGTTCCTTTGCCTTCAAGTCCAAGTTCAATTACTTTTCCGTGATTGTGGCATTATTATATTATAGTACTTGTTGTTGTATTTAATAGCGTATTAGAAGGAATAGACATTTAAAAATGTTCATTAGAAAATGAAAATAGTCGGTATGAATTAAATTACGGCAACAGTTGGCAGCACGAAAATTATTTTGGATTAAAATAAAAAATATATTCTATATTTCATTGAGTATTAAATTTAGTTTTAATATAATCTAAGTACAGTATTTTAATTTTCAGAAAATATTTCGCAACTGTTTGAGCAGAATTTCGACGAAAAATGTGTTCTGCGAAAGTTAACAAAGCGAGGATGGAGCAGAAGATTTACTGACACTCACCTTTAACCAACTAACAGTGACGTTCCGCTGACATTATGCCCCAAAATAAAACTCTAATAATACCACACTACATATCTCAAAGTTTTACAACGTTTCCATAAGTGCTGTCATATTTAAGTGTTTGTCAAACAACATGTCTGACATTTGCTGAATTCTAGAGGCAAGGAAAACAGAGATCTGAGTAGTCACTACAATCAGCACGTGTCCAACTACGTATTAATGGATTTTACACGTGGGATAGGCTTTGTCCTCATTTATTGAAACGCATTTGTATCTCATTTTGCTTGTGAGTTCCTTTTCCTGATTTCTTCAATGTTACCCTGAGGGCGCTGCAAAACAATGTCCATTCATTACGTTGAAGACGGGCGCCAGATTTGGAATTGCATTTTTTTCTCCTAGATAGCAAGCTCACTAAGTCTGGCCCTTAACTCTAGAAGAATTATCCTGTTTGCGAGGCCCTATTGGTAGTAAACTACCTGTTGGATTTGCCGGCATATCTAAATTTGAACCCATATTCAGACAAATATATTTAAAATTGTTCTATATATGGTCAGGTTCAAGTTTACTCGCCTTTCGTCAAAAACTCCGATTCATGGGTTATAAATCCGATTCATGGGTTCATAGTACGGGAATAGTACGGGAGATAATAATTTATTTAACTATAGGTCATGAATCTATGTTTAAACCCAATGTAGATAATGAAAATTTTCTATTTCTAACGGTGTCTCTTATAATAATTTTATTTTTTCTAGTAACATTACCAGTCCCATGAAACTAAACGGTAAAAGATTTAAACTCATTCATATTGTGTTATTCATATTCGAAATTAAAATCAAAACAGTATATTTTGTATAAAATTGATTTCAGCATAAATAAATGCATATTATTTTAGAAAAAAATTTAAGTTACTATACAAAGACCATGTAAATTTACACTATATCGAAATGTAAACCTTTTACAAAGAATTAGAATCGGTTAATTGGGGTAGATGTGTTAATTTAAATATAATGTAATGCAATAAATTTGATACAGTGTATCAATCAGATCTGCAACAGTTTATTCATAGTTCCCCTATATTTTAACCTTCGCAGCTAAAATCTGCTTACATGTAAGCAATACGATTAGTTAGATTTTTATAGAATGGAAATAAACGAAAATAAAATTGTTTCATAAAATTTTATTTACCGTTTACATATATATTATATTTTAAAGTTTATTATATTCCTAAACTAATATATTTCTTCCTCTTTTAGAGACCGAAAAAAAGAATAAAACTCAGTTAAGACACAAAAATAAAATTTATACAATAATCTGCTAACTTATTTGAGAAAACGTTATATACATTGAAGGCATTTATCTTGTGTATCCATCAGTCATATTATTCCCCCTTTTTGTACCGGTATTAAACTGAGAAAAATAGTAACATATATTTCAATAGGTCTTTCATTCTAGAATAAAGTATACATTCCTTCCAGACTGAAGAAACGGGAACTGTGATGTAAAAATGTCTATTAAGTAAATATTTTATCCTTTGTTTACATTGTATGCTGCGCGAAAAGCTTTTCCGAATTAAAATGGAAATTTTCTATTGGAATGTTACTTCAGCAGAATCACGTGTTATTATTTTTAATATCTAAAAGTAAATTTTTTTAGCAATATTAGCAGTTCCTTAATGTTTCACATGATCCTGCGGTAATATAACCCAGATTAAGAAAAACAGACTAGCATTCTAAACAAAGGGCCAAATTAAGCTGAGAACATCATATTTTACGGTAGAAGTATGATTTAACGCTGACAACTTACGGTTTTAAATTATTGCATATATATTATGTGTCGGTTTGAAGTTTGTAAAGAACCTTGCTGCCCCAATCGAAAATTGAACTACTTATATTCGTACTGACCAGCGGATGTTCGACTGCTCAGTTACGGGGACGGAATTACTCTTATAGTCAAAATAGACTTTGCATTATCCACTTTCTAATATCAGAATGGCGTGCAAATGACAATCTAACTGACCACATCCTGCTATATTTTCCTCAGATTGGCCTCCAAGTGTTTTTTATCCTCCAGGTTATTAGCTTCCAGCGTGGTCGTTATCTTACCGATTTGAAATCAGCGCTCAATATCACAAAGTCCACTGAATAAATGCTAATCGTTCTAGGATCACTTTCAAACATCTTTTCAATAATCAACAGAGATGATTTGTTCGAATGCCATTAATACCCCAACTGGGAATCGAATCACGAATCTTTGTACTGGCCACTGGATGCTCTGCCTTGAGCTACTGGAACGGAATTGTAAGATCTTATCGTAAAATTGAAGTCTATAAATTTCAATAAAATTTCTATAAATTTCTAGATAGGGAGCATGCTTAAAGATATTTTTTGCAAATATTTTTTGTTTCTGTCTTAGAAACTAAAAACAACGAAATTTGAATATTATTACGTAAAACTAACTTTATTCAGTATTCAATTAAGTCATTAAAATTAGTATCGCATTTTCAATACAAATTGAACAGTTGATAAAATAACAAAAAAGTATATCAACTAGAAACTAAGACCAAGGACCAATTGTATACTTTACATGATACACGAGAAACTCAATAAGAAAATAATCAGTGACGCTGGTCATTTTACAAAATTAATTATATATATATTTTTTTTGAAACAGACCTCAGAAATGAAATTTCAATATCGCTATAATTTGTTTTTATTTCAATCATTACTGACTAATTGAATAATTTGAATCTAATTGAAAAATTTAAAATCAGACAATGAATATATTTTGAAAACAATGTGATTGTAAATCATCTATCCACAGTATTTTTTTCGAACTCAAAAAAATCATTACATTTGGGTCGAAAGCCATCGAGATTAGGAACTACTTTTATTGTATTTCACTTGCAGCACTGTGCACCCTTTTATCATACTCATGTATAAACTGAAACAATGAGAAATTTGTAGTAAAATGTTTGTCGGTACAAGTTTGCAGTTAGTGTGCATCATTTCTCCATGAAATGCATAGTATTCATAGACCCATGATATTGCAGTTGTATAATATCATAGACCCATGATATTATACAACCATGACATTATAGAACCATCGCATTATGGAACCATCACATTATGGAATCGTAGCATCATACGACCATCACATTTAGTATCCAAGATTCCATGCAATAGCAAAAGTTTTCACTTCTACTGACATATATTTAAACAATTAAACTACCAACAATACTTACTAATACATACAGATTTAAATTTGGAAGACACTATTTTATTATTACTGAACCTAACAATTTTCAATGTTTTTTCCTATCATACTTCTTAAGTAAATATGTAAAGATGAATATACATCATATAGCAATTACGCCATAATATTTTTAAACCATTTTAAGAAATATGTCCTTGGAGTCTGTTTCAGAAGCATTCCTCTATTTAAAGTTACTTTTGAAGAGAAACGCAATACTTTTCATTGTATTGATTTTAGAATGTTTCATCTGCAAGAAATATATTTTAAATTAACATACGACTGTTTGACTTCCAAAGTACAACAAAAGAAGAAACTCGCTGGATATTTAAACAAACAAAGCTCTGCAAAGAATAAAAATGAAATTGGAAATGTCGCTAAATATTATTTGAACAGAGTTACTTAACTGTTATTTAAAACAGTTGGTTCTCCAAATAGAACCAATTTATACATTTTTTGAAATAATTACAAAATTTCTTAAAGCAAAGTTCTCTGGTAGAAATATTTACTTTGAATCATGTAAAGATGCATGACCATAAAGTAATGTTAATGAATTTGAGTAACTGCTACCAAAAAAATTCTAAAACCCTTGATTTAAGGTTTTCTGTACTCGCTGACTATCATGTTGCCTATACTGTGCTAATGGGTGTCAATGACAGAGGAACGGTAGCCTGTGGATGATGATGGGTGGACAGTTAATCCCTTCCGGATTCATAATGCCTTCTTATGTGTCAGAATTTGTTTTACATTTTACGTTACTTTATTTAACTTCGTGAATATTTATCGTCTCTAAAATCTTGCTAAAGTTGAAACCTTGTTCAAAAATGCATCCTGAATTCAGTTACTCATCAGCGGATATACTTCCATTCTTTGTTATACATTAACGTGTTAGAAGAATGGTTTGTACGACGGATTTAGCAAGTCTGCATTCTTGATAACAACCATTATAGCGTCAGCAAGCAATCCTAAGAAACGTTTAATGTTACTCTTCAGCTTTCTGAGTACATAGACGGTTTTGAAAAATAAATATGGGATTTTTTGCTTTATTCAAACTTGCCTCCTTTTTAATGTTCTTGTCTGGATTCTCTTCTTCAATGTCGGAGAACCAATAAACCCGGATTCCAAAAGAAGAATAGCTTTGTTCCCCTTTTGGACTTCCGGCTTGTTGCTTTTCCATCGTATCCTCAAAATAACCGTATACTGTGTCATTGTGTTATTTGTGCTTATATGCGTTGTTCAAGTGTCCCCTTTCCTTTGTACAATATGCCTTTTACTTACCAATGTTCCATGCCAATACTGAACATTGTTTCTAATGGTAACATGTATAAAATGATATATTTAATAGTATCCATTTTAATACAAATTTAATCTCTCTTTAGAAAAATATAATTGATCATAGTTCAATATCAAAAAAGATATTTCACAATGTCAGCTGTAAGTCATAGATTTCTTCAATTTATAAGTCATTGCCTTTTAAAACGAATAAAAATTACGTCCTTATTATGAATTGAAAAGAGTAAAGAGTTGCATCACTACCAACTGCTCTTAATTTGAGCCCTTTCATAAAAGCATTCCAATTAATTCCCTATATATATATATCTGAACTACGTAATCGGAATTTCAAATTTTCTTAATCCTCTTTGCGATGTTAAGTACTGTGCGGACTAATACCTTTAAGGTTCTTCTAATTATGTAACCATGGATATGCATAATATTTCCTCAGATTTGTTTGAGTTTGTAGTAATTCCATGTAATCAGAAGAGCTTAGTATGAAATAGTTTTAGGTAAACTTGATTCAAAAAGTGTGCTTTCATAGTTTGATAATGCGAGTTTATTTCAAAGCTAATTTTATTGAAGTTGTCGAAATAACAAGAAAGATCAATTATACATAAAGCATTATTATGTGTCAGAATGTGTTTTACATTTTACGTTACTTTACTTTACTTCGTGAATATTTATCGTCTCTAAAATCTTGCAAAAGTTTAAACTTGTTCAAAAAATGCATCCTGAATTCAGTTACTCATCAGCGGATATACATTCATTCTTTATTATACACTAACGTGTCAGAAGAATGGTTTGTACGACGGATTTAGCAAGTCTGCATTTTTGATATCAACCATTGTAGCGTCAGCAAGCAATCCTAAGAAAAGTTTAATGTTACTCTTCAGATTTCTGAGTACATAGACGGTTTTGAAAAATAAGTATGTGATTTCTTGCTTTATTCAAAATTGCCTCCTTTTTATGTTCTTGTCTGGATTCTCTTCTTCAATGTCGGAGAACCAATAAACCCAGTTTCCAAAAGAAGAATAACTTTGTTCCCCTTTTGGACTTCCGGCTTGTTGCTTTTCCATCGTATCCTCAAAATAGCCGTATACTGTGTCATTGTGTTATTTGTGCTTATATGCGTTGTTCAATATCCCCTTTCCTTTGTACAATATGTCTTTTACTTACCAATGTTCCATGCCGATACTGAACATTGTTTCTAATGGAAACATGTATAAAACGATATATTTAATAGTATCCATTTTGATACAAATTTAATCTCTCTTTAGAAAAATATCATTGATCATAGTTCAATATCAAAAAAAATATTTCACAATGTCAGCTGTGAGTCATAGATGTCTTCAATTTATAAGTCATTGCCTTTTAAAATGAATAAAAAATATGTCCTTATTATGAATTAAAAAGAGTAAAGAGTTGCATCACTACCAACTGCTCTTAATTTGAGCCCTTTCATAAAAGCATTCCAATTAATTCCCCATATATATCTAAACTACGTATTCGGAATTTCAAATTTTCTTAATCCTCTTTGCGATGTTAGGTACTGTGCGGACTAATACCTTTAAGGTTCTTCTAATTATGTAACCATGGATATGCATAATATTTTCCTCAAATTTGTTTGAGTTTGTAGAAATTCCAAGTAATCAGAAGAGCTTAGTATGAAAGAGTTTTAGGTAAACTTGATTCAAAAAGTGTACTTTCATAGTTTGATAATGCGAGTGTATTTTTAAAGCTAATTTTATTGAAGTTGTCGAAATAACAAGAAAGATCAATTATGCATAAAGCATCGATTACGAAACACTTTCCAATTGCAATGCAATTTTATTAAATATCTCTAAAGTGCGATACATTCAGCGGGGATATTTTTTAAATTATCACAGTACTACAATAACTTATTTCACTTAAAAACATTAAACCATGGAAGTAAAAGTACTTTCTAACACTAAACTTAAAACTTCATAGAAAAAGTCAATGCTATAAAATCCTCTGTACTTCTATGTAAAACCACAAGATATTTAATTCTAATCACCTGTATTCCAAACACCAGAGCTAAATAATTTTGCATCAAAAAATTCAACAATTGTTATACAACTCATCATACAGCTGAATCTATTATTCAACATACGTTAAAATTAAGCTTTGTTGCCGAAGAATATAGATATAATACAGAAAATACGCAAATATAAAGCGGTTTTTAGACGGATGCAACACAAAATATAAATTTAAATGAGCTTTAAAAATCACGATATTGACACTGGGATAAAGGATGGATGCTATATTTCACTTTGAAATAGGTCACCTGATCTCTAAAATAATAATTACATCCATATTACATGAATTTTTATTTAAAAAACTACTAAACATATTTTGCTCACTTTTTTTATATATTTTATGGGATAGTTTGAATACTTTCTAAAATTTTCAAGGCAATTTTTATATTTTAATTTCGCTTACAAATGTTTAAAAAATTAGGTCCTATAGGGTTCAATGTATTCCATTTTTTGAAGCCGGGTTCATTCCAAAACTGATTGGGTGATATTATTCATTTACATTCTTATATGTCCCACAGATCATCTGCACAGCATACTGGAATTTTAATTTGATAAAGCAATTTTTACAGCAGTTATCGTGCGAGTGGACAGACTGAATGGCCAAAACTATAACTCTGTTAAACTCTGTTAGAAAGTGTTAAGAAGCAGAGAGTGGAATCGGATAGGCTGCTCTTTTGAATCGTCTAAATTTATTTTTGACACAAAGCATCTTTACGCACACCATTCCACAACACTGAGTAAACTATTTTTCTCGAAGCAGAAACGTCTGCTAATACCATAACAGAATTTTTGCGGGATTTGTGCCTACGTTCAGGTAATTGGTTGCTGATATCCATATAGAAACAAATAAATTATCCTTCGCTCACTATGCTGTCTAGCAGGTAATTTCATTTTATATTATAATTAGAAAACTTACCCGGCGTAACACACAGCAGTTCCTTTTATTTTATTTTTGATATCAGCGAGCGTATTGTTGCAATGCTCTTTGGTTTTGGGGAATGCACTATGAGTTACGGTGCAGTTTATATCAGAAAAATAATTCTTAAATCCTGGGTAACGTCGAAAGTTCTAGAGCATTAACCTGTCGTCCACAGAGATTTAGGACACAAACCTATGAATACAATCACAGAGAACTGGCAGTGAATTCTCGAAAACTAAGGAACGCTTCAACAAGAAGCCCACTTATAACGATTACAAAATTATATACTGCCAATGGTGTAAAGTTGCAAACTCTGCGACAATATCTCGAAGGCAGAATACATCTGGATGTTCATTAAAATTCGATTACTAATCAATTAGAAAATATAGTCTTCAGAATGCAATTCCTATGGAAGGTTTAATTGTGCGTTTTTATTAATATCTCGATAACACCTATTCCTAAAATCTCGAAACATGGACAATTATTTAGTGGGGCTATTGCAAGGCTACCCCCAAAATTTCATCAAATTTGGTGAGGCCATTGTATTGTGAAGGTAAGATAAACACACAAACATACATACAGACAAAATTTCATTTTTTTCATATAGAAGATATCACTTTCTAATATTGTTATATATTATTCGTAACTAGTTCTTGTAGAAATATGACAATAATCAGTCTACTTTGTCCCTCACATTCAATGTACTTGCTTCGATACTACGAAACGTATTTTTAAAATATTATTTTATTTATTTTGAACTTGCTACAAAGATGTAGTAGTTTCGAAAGAAAGTGCTCTACAAATGCTAATTCATCATCAAAACTATGTGCACATATCTTTCTCAGAATATTCTATAAAGAAATGTTCATTAAAATACAGTCTAAGGTATCAAAACAGTAAAATTCGCAGAACAAAACTTCAATTTACTTAGTAATTACCTGCACAGTTTCTGAAATCTCCATATACAAATAGTTAAATTTAGATGTCAGTTAAATAACTATCAGGAGTATTTACATTAGTATTGTTTATTTCTGTATAGTAAAGAGAAAAAATATTGTTTCTATTATCTTAAGTATATTCAGACTTTGTAAACAACTTTGCATTAACATTTTAGAGGCTGAATTTTCTTCTAATTCTTAGTTTTTAAATTTTTATTCTGAAAATGAATGTAATATTAAATGCAGTCATAATTTTTAGTTTCAAATTTCAATCACATTTCTGATATTTAACTACCTAAGATTTTGAAAGTTCTACAGTTTTCAGAAGATTATCTTCATATTTAGTTTCGATGAGAAAATCGGATCCTCAATTTAATTGCTGTGGAAAATTGTAAATATGAATGAATCAGCAGTTACTGTTACATGGCAAATATGTAACATTGTAAGTTGTGGAGGGATTACAATCTATAAAGATGGTCCCTGTGTTACTTTCACAATAAATATATGTTTCCCCAGAAGAACACCTGCGAGGGAAGTGAAAACAACGCTTCTTCGACTTGGTGGACAGAAACGTCTCTATTACAGAGGGGCTCACTGTGGGGCGTCTTGGGAAAGAGGTGACCTCTTTCCATATATATATATA
>OX578134.1:140722205-140817205 GCA_951213105.1 Amaurobius ferox
AACCTAAAAAAATCTGATGTGGGCAACACATGACTTTCCTTATATAATACAATGGATTTACTTATTTCATACTGAAAAAAAATGATGTATGAGATCCATGGCACAGTGTTTTTAACATTGAATTGTATATTTGACGCTTTTTCGGATGACAACATAAAAACTATTTCGAAGTACCCAATTAACTTATATTTCACGCAACTCTAAATTGACAATTATCAATCTTGATAGCTTTCTTAATAAGTATAATCCATACATTAAAATATTTTAATAATAAATTCATCAATTTGGAGTCGTTTTCGCTAATTTGGCGTAATTTTTACGATTTTGACCAACTTTTCGATAATCTAGAGCAAAACATTGCTAAATTGACGGTATTTCGCTAGATTATTTAGCAAATTCTCCAAGTGCATTGCCAAGAGTTGCAGACAAATGGAGAGAAAAGCAGTTTTTATATACTAGAAGATAAATCAGTTATATGGCGGAATTTAAAATTTGCAAAACATTACTCCCATTAACGTCATTTTTATTAATTTGGTGACATTTTCTTTAATTTTGCAACATTTAAAAATGTCTCAAATTTGGTGACATCCTGCCAAGTGTTTTACCAAGCGTTACGGGCAACGGGGAGAAATGTGTTATTCTTATATAGATACTTTTATTCTTGCCAGAATATTGGATTTTCTTTAATTAGTCGCCATTTTCATTGATTTAATGCAATTTTTATCGATTTTGTGACAATTTTTATCAATTTGGCGTAATTTTGTCAATTTCGCAAGATATATAAAAAGTTTGCTAAGTTATCGGTATTCCGCCAAGTTCATTGCCAAAATTTCACTAAACGTTACGGACGGAGAAGTTACGGAAGTTACGTATTCTTATAGTATATTTTTATATTCTTTCAAAGATATTGAATTTTCACCAGTCGTAATTTTCATTGATTTAGAGTTATTTTTATCGATTTGACGACATTTTGTCTATTTTGTACCATTTTAAAAACTCGCCAAGTTGCGATATTCCGCCAGTTTAGTCACCAAAATTTCGCCAAGCATTACGGACGGAGAAATAGTTTTTTTTTATCGTAGATTCTTATATTCTTTCCAAGATATTAAGTTTTTATCAATTTGTTGTGATTTTCAATGATTTAATGTCAGTTTTATCATTTTGGCAACATTTTCATTAATTTGTCAACATTTAAAAAAATCGCCAAGTTGGCAATATTTAACCAAATTTGTCGCCAAATTTTCTAAAATCGTTTCTTTGAAATAGATTATTCTTATAGTAAATAAATGACTATTGGCGAAATGTGACGTTGCATAACGTGCTCTTCGGATCCAAAATATATTTTTTCTACAAACTAAATTCACGAGATTGTTGTACGAACTAGATTCGCGAGAACGGTTCATTCTACCGTTCTTATCACATACTACATATGAAAAGGAATCATATTTCACAATAGTTAATATATATTTTTTTAACTTTATGTGATTTTTTGATAAAGTTATTTTAATAAATTGCAATATATAGAGAATGGTTCATGTTAGCGTTTTAATGTTTGTGTCAATCGTTTTCTAATAAAAATTTGTAGAAATTATTATTTACGTAACTTTATTGAAGGTTTTGATTCTCAGGTATTTTTTTCATTCAAAGTTTCATTTGAAAAGTTTATTGTCTACCAAACATTCGATGCATTCAAAAACAATATTCTTCCAGTACTCGCTGATTGTAATTTTTGTACCAAAATTTTTTTGAATCGCTCCATTCGTTCGTGAGATACCACACACATCACCGTAAAAACGTTCGATTAGTGTTCAGAGATGCTTGAAACACGCTGTCTCGTCGAAAACTGGAATTTGATTTTCTGATTACGTCACAATACGTCTTTATACATTATACTATGTATATAAGGACAGTAATATACACTCATAAATTGAAGCTCCTAATATTCTTACTAAATGAAACTAAATAGAGTATATGCAATGCCTTTTTTTATATTATCAAAATTCATTCTGTACGAAACAAGTTTTTATAATTTGTCATTTATATTGTTCATATCTACTTATTGTCTGAGATTAAAATATAAATTTTGTTAATCAGTAAAATATTTCAAACTAATATAAATGCTTCCGTGTATAGCGCATGGAATTTGAAGATGAGAACTAGTTAAAGTGTCATTCTAAGGTGATGCAAAAAATTGCAGTCCAAAAACGTGGACGAAATATTTGCACTTGGACGTTTTTTAGCAACTTGTCTATAAATATTTATTAGAGTCTCCTATAGATATTTATTTAATATAATATTTATTTATTTAATAAACGTATCAGTTCAAATGACGAAATAAAGAAGCAGGTTGTTTACTTATGCTTACTGCAGGTTATTTTTTGCAAAACTATTAAAAAACATAATCAATACAGTTAGAAAATAACGAAAATACCAAAAGCCATAATATTTCTGAATAACTATATTTTACGGAAAACGTCCAACCTTGAACAAATGGACATTTAAATCGTCTGCTACCACGGCCTCGTTTTATTTTATAAATTACGATATCCATCCAGTCCTCTTCTTTTAAATCGATGGTATACCGTTTTTCTTAATTCCGAATTTAATGTAATATTCCCCTTATCGTCTGCGTTTAAAAAATTGCCAATTATAAATTAATTCTAAATACATATAATTTATACTTTTTGGCATTACATTTTACGTTCTACAGTAACTTAGAACGTTTTATAACCTATGTTTTGTTAACCTATGTTTACCTATATTTTGTTTACTTCGTATATAATGATATACTACATGCTTCGAATGTTAAGTTGCAACTAAAGTTCACAAGAAAATTTTTGTAAGTGAATAAATAAATTAAAAGCTCTAATTTATTTTTAATATTTTATCAATGGAACAATTTTAAACACTGAATTTTTACTTACTGTATATACATTGATAATTTAATTTTAGAAATGGTGCATGCATTTATAAAAGCAATATGCAATCGAATTTCATTTTAATATATCTGTAATCTCATTAAATTTAGTTAATAATTTTCTATTTGAAATTTTCTGTGTGGATAGTATATTTATGACTAAAATGTACCAGTTAAAATTAAAAAACCAAATAATGTATCAAATAAAAATACTTCTTGCATAATGGATACATGGTTTTTCCTATATTTTAATGGTACAGTTTGAATTTAGTATTATTGCATGAGCCAAAACAATTTACCCTTTAAAATTAAATATGAGTAAATATTTAGAGTTTCACTGCATTTGTAATTTTTACCCACATGTTTAACGTGGGTCCGTATGTCCTTCCGAGTGGTTGGTGGTAGGGGAAGGAGGGTACGGTCCCTGTGGATGCCTCCCCCACTGGGTTCCGGTCTAAATTGGGTGGCACTTCCCGGCCGTCCAAACAGTTGCCTTACACCTTTCTGGTAGGTCGGACGGTCTGGGTCTCAACAACAACAACACTCAATATGAATTAAAAAGAACTTAAAAAATCACGATTTTGAGACAAGATGGATGCCATATATCATTTCGAAGTGGGTCATGTGATCGTTTCATATCATGGTCGCGTGATCGTTTCATATAAGAGGTGTAATTATTATTTTAATTTTTATTTAAAAAACTACTGATTATTTCGCTGAATTTTTTTTTATATATTTTATGGAACAATTTGAATATTACCTAAAATTTTGGAAGCAATTTGTGAATTTTAAATCCGCCTAAAAAATGTTTGAAAAATTAGGTCCCATAGGGCTCAATGTATTTAATTTTTTTAACCCGGATTCAATCCAAAACTAATTGGGTGTATATTATTCATTTATATTCCTATGGGTCCTACAGACCGTCTGAACAACATACTAAAATTTCATTTTGAAGTCATTTTTACGGCAGTTATCGTACTAACGGACAGACAGACAGAATGAATGAACAAAGTCATGAACACTTTTCAACTTTGTTGTAAAATGTTAAAATGTAGCTGCCGCCGCCGCTGTTTGGCAAATTTCGCGTTTCTCTGTGACGTACCACAAAATCAATAATATATAAAAAATATGAAAGTTGGTACATTTGTAGAGAAATATTAGGGGAACAACACACTGATATAAACCATTTTTTGATTTAACGTTTAATTTAGGAAATATTTAATGTCAAAGGAAAAGTTTTTGAGCTGCGAGCTCGAGATGAGCTTTCTAGACATTTTATTTACCTTATTATCCCAAGTAATTGATAAAATTCTTAATTATTAAATCAAAGTTGGAAATTCTTTGGAAATATTTAATTATTAAATTAAAGTAGGATATTCGGATTTTTGTCATTTGCATGATGAAGTCGAGTAAGAGATATTTCATTATGTAATTTCGCACGAGAGATTAAATCCATCATTCCGGAGGTATTATCTTTAAAAATCGCTAATAAATTTCAGCCTTGGTAATTTATAGATTATGGTGTTGGATTAATACAATATATAGTCATAAATTTAATCACTTATATTATTACTAAAATGAAGTGAAAAAATTATAATTTTTTTTATGTTATCAAAATTCGTTCACAGTAAAATAAAGCGCCTTTTATTATACATTACTATTAAACGTCTCTATTTTGCGTCATTTTATATTTACTTATATGCTTTCTTATAGATATTTTATGCAACAAAATATTGTATATTAAAAAAATTTGAAATGGAAATTTTCACATTTCAGCAATTTTAAAAAGAATGAATATAAGGCTAAATATTTTGACAAAGGTTATATTTTAATTAAATAACTGAGGCATATTGAAATATAAGTTAATGAATTTCAAATAGGGCCATTAAGCATATTAACATATTACACGACTAGAAAAAATATGTAAGCATCCAAATTTAAAGTCTGAAAATTGTGAATATGAAATTTGCTCAAAAGAATCGAGTACGAAGAATTGACTACGATGATTTCAGGGATGCTAGTACCTTCTACTCCAGTACAGGTTAGGCATTTGTCAAGTGTTAGAGGTGTTTTGCGAACAGTCGGCCATCGATGTACCAGACATTTTTCACACAGAAACTGTAGTTTAAGAGGCAAAATTTGAAATTTCTGAATTTTAAAGACGGATGTTATTTCCATTTTTAAGTGTTTGATTATTTCATCATTAAAGCATTCTCTTATAATTTCACTTAAATCGGATATAAACTTTTAAGTTAGCATTTAAAATTTTATTTTTATTTTTCCTCGAAAACGGAAATTGATTTTCCTTTGAAGACGTTTTTATTAACGGATTTTAATCATATAATAAGGTTCTTTGCAGCGCTAATTTTTTCAGATTTCAGTTTAAAAATATTTTTTTAAACTTTACTTTAAATGCATATACTAATTTTCCTTTATAAAACTGTCAGATTAATTTATAGCGTACCTTATCAATAATCTAGGGAGATTCTTTAGCTAATTTGACCATATCTCAGCTCCTATTTATGCTACAGCTTAGCGTTTTCATTAACGAATACAAATCTTGCTCGCGTGCTTTGAACGCAGCACTTTACGAAGAAGAATCATGCTTAACGCTGAATCATAGTGTTTTAAGGTGTATCGCACTCTTTGAATGCAGCACCCTCGAAAAGAGGGAATCAGCTTAACGTGACATCATATTGTTTTAGGACTCACACCTGCTTATGTAATTTCAATTTAATCGTGTATATAGAGCCTGTTCGCTTAAGTGTTTAAGATATGGTATATGTTATATTTGAAAAGAAAAGGGGAGTTTATGGCTTACCTTATTGGTAGCATAATTGTTCATTGTTTAGTTGCCAGTTTATTCCACCAACACTCTTAATTCTATTGTCTGCTTAGTGAGCAATATTCACCTTGTTCCCGGTTTAGTCTTTAGGATATGAAAACAAACGAATGTAACCAAGTTTCAAATACAAAATAATAATAGTAATAATAATATTAATAGTAATTATAAAGTAATGCCACTTCTGGAAAGCGAAAATTAAGTAATTGTTGCAATGTGTCTGAATTATAACATTTCAAATTAAGTTAATAAAATGCTTAAATGAACCATTCAAACTACTGTAAGAATAGTTAAAACGTAAAATCTTCGCAAAATACAGCATTGTGCAAATAAATTGTACTGTAATTGGTTTTAGGACAACAAAAACATAAAGATACTTTTTGTGTTTCAAAATCGTTTGATACCGTTACTAATTTGCTTTATACAATATTTTAACAAATGTTTCACTTTTAGTTAACATAATATGGTTAAGCGTAGTAGTTTAAAATATTCGGTTAATTTAAAGTTTTATTTTTACATTTTGTGAGCAAAGTGTATTTACTGAAGATGACTAACATAATTGTTTTAGATATATGTCCATTTAAGATAGCAAATATTTATTCCCAGTAAGCCGCAAATACAAAAAAGTCACTAATATTTTTCATTGTTTTCCATAGGAATTTTATATAATTGCAAATATGCCTCGCACCAATAAAGCATCGGTTGAAAAGCAAAGATCTAAAAATCAGGAATATATGAAGCATAAAAGGGACGATAATGAATACAGAAAAAATGAACAAAAATGTGACAGAGTTTACAAGAAAAGAAAAAGGGAAGAAATGGAAATGAGTTTATTGGAGAATGTTAAAAGAAGGAAAATTATGAGAACTTTAAGAGAAAGTGAATTTCAAAAGCGGAAAGAAAGGGAAAAGAACAATAAGTTAAAGTCACAATTAAGAGAAAACGACAGTTATAAGAAAATAGAAAGAGAGAGAAACAAAACAACTATGAAAAAATTAAGGGAAAATAAGATTTATAAGGAGAAAGAGAAAGATAAAAATAAAGAAACTATGGCAAAGCTGAGAACTGGTGTAGACTATAAAGAGAAAGAGAGAGAAAAAAACAAGGACGCTATATCGAAATTGAGAATGGATTTAAAGTATAAAAAGAAAGAGAGAGAAAAAAACAAAGAAGTTATGTCGAAATTGAGAAGTAACTTGAAGTATAAAAAAACAGAGAGAGAGAAAAATAAAGTAGCAATATCGAAATTAAGGAGTGATTTAAAGTATAAAGAAAAAGAATAAACGAGCAATAAAGAAGCTTTGTCTAAATTAAGAAGTGATTTAGAGTATAAAGAAAAAGAAAGAAAAAGCAATAAAGAAACTATGTCTAAATTAAGAAGTGCTTTAGAGTATAAAGAAAAAGAGAGAAAAAGCAATAAAGAAACTATGTCTAAATTAAGAAGTGATTTAGAGTATAAAGAAAAAGAGAGAAAAAGTAATAAAGAAACTATGTCTAAATTGAGAAGTGATTTAGCGTATAAAGAAAAAGAGAGAAAAAGTAATAAAGAAACTATGTCTAAATTGAGAAGTAATGTAGAATATACAGAAAATGAGAGAGCGAAAAATAAGGACGCAATGTCGAAATTGAGAAGTGATTTAGAGTATAAAGTAAAAGAAAGAAAAAAAAATAAAGAAGTTACTTCAAAATTAAGAATAAATGAAAACTATAAGAAGCGGGAGAGAAAAGCAAATAAACAATCAATGAAACAATTGCGTGATAATACGCAATATAGAAGTTCTGAAAGAAAGAATGACGGTAATATGAAAAAGAAACAAAGAAATGTTGATATTTTAAAATTCAGAGAATCATACAAAAATCATCTTATAAGAGAAAACTCAATATCTTCGAAATTGAAGTTAGAATTTATACAGACACGAGGTAAAACTCCTGAAAACATTTGTTGTTCATGTGAAGGACTCTTTTTTGAGCATTCTGTTGTTCCATTTAAAAGTGAGAATGCAAAAAAGTTAACAAATACAGAGCTAATAAAACATTTTGACCATCATATTTCCAAAAACATTTGTAAAACATGTAATAATCATTTGTTAAAAGGAAATTTTCCTAAATTAAATATTGCTAATGGGTTGAAATTTCCAGATGTTCCATCTTGCCTTACAAAGTTATCAGATTTGGAGGAAAGAATGTGTGCTCCATATATAAATTTCATGCAAATTAGATCCCTCAAATCATTCACCATTAATCCACAATTAGGAATCAAAGGCAGTGTTGTTAACATACCTGTGGAAATAGATGAAATGCTTCAAGTTCTGCCGCGTAAGTTTGATAACATGGCGACAATACAATTGAAACTGAAACGACAAATTACTCACAAATCTGATTATATGTTTGAAACAATTAGGCCAGCTGCTGTATGCGATGCACTCAAATATTTAATTGGTACACCTCTTTATATAAAATACGACATAAAAGTTGATGATGGGTTTTTTAATCAATTTGATGGAAAACAAAATGAAGAAATAGAATTTATTGTAGATAAAAATGATATTGAAGAAAGAGATACCAATTTAAATGATAATAACATAGAAAAAAAATATGGTGTGAATTTTATTGATAATAATAATGAAGATATTTTAGAAGATATGAATGAAGAGGTATTATTGGTTGACCAGAATGAGGATCTAGGAAACAGAATTCAGATTATAGCTCCAGGCCAAGGAAAACAGCCTGTTCCATGGCATTCTATACCAGATTTAGAAGAGTTATGTTTCCCAAAAATCTTTGGAGGTCATGCTTTGAACACCAAATCAAAAATTTCGTACGCCGAAAGAGTAAAATCAGAGTGTCGAAGAAGTGATAGAAGATCATGTATACCCCGCAGAGTGCTGTTCATGGCCAAGAAAAAACTGGAGTTAACGTGTCTTGCAAACATTAATGTCTGTTTACGAAAGGGTAAAAATACAAATAATGTAACAGCAGGTACATTGTCCAATGATGATTTTATTGACACTTTAATAAAGCATGACGATGGGTATAGAATTTTGAAGCAAGTACGATCGTCACCCGCTTATTGGGAAAGCAAGAAAAAAGATTTACTTGCAATGATTAGACAACTTGGGAAACCAACATTTTTTATGACAGTATCAGCTGCAGAAAAAAGATGGCCAGAGTTGATTAAGGCATTATACAAGCTAAGTAAACATGAAAGTATTTCTTTACAAGAGGCAATGGATTTACCGGAATGGGAGAAAACTTATTTGATAAGAAATGATCCAGTGACTTGTGCTCGATATTTTGAATACAAAATAAACAAATTCATTAAATTCTTGAAAGAAAAAAATGGATTATTTGAAGATCATTTTGTGACGGATTCATACGAAAGAGTAGAATTTCAAGCAAGGGGATCTCCTCACGAACATATATTTTTGTGGCTGTCAGATGCCCCCAAATTTGATTCCTCTGATGAAGACAGTATAAAGAGAGTAACAAACTTTATTGACAAATTTGTAACATGCAATTATGAAGATGATCCGTTTGTAGTCCTTCAAAAGCATAAACATACACATACCTGCCAGAGAGGACAAAAATCCAATATGAATTGTCGATTTCACTTCCCTCAATTTGTAATGCCTGAAACCAAGATTTTGCAACCGTTAAATGAGAAAGAAAATAATGAGGATGTAAAAGAGAATTTAAAGAAGATAAAAAATTTAATGAATTTTTATTATAGAAAGAAAGAAGATGAATCCTTTGATGAAGTTTTGAAAAAACTTGAGATGTCCGAAGAAGATTATATCTATGCCATCAGGTCTTCCATTACTAAAACTCAAGTATTTTTGAAAAGGAGAAGTTTGGAGGTAGGTATAAATTGCTACAATCCACACGTTCTCCATCTTTTTGAATCTAACAATGATATTCAGTATGTTTTAGATGAATATGGTCTTGCATCATATGTAATAAATTACATTGGAAAAGTTGAGGCAGGACTTACAAAATTGTTAAGAGATGCCGCGTCAGATGTTAGTGAAGGAAATAAGACAATTAAAGATAAATTCAGAAAAATCACTAACACATTTTTAAATAATAATTTCATGTCTTCCCAGGAAGCCTCTTATCATGTTCTTTCACTCCCACTGTCAAAAAGCAGCCGTCGTACAATTTTCGTAAATACCAGTCCCATGGAAGAAAGAGTAAGAATACTTAAATCCAAAAATATATTAAAAAGCTTAGATAGCAGTGATACCAATATCTATGTCGAAGATATTTTTGAAAAATATAGTAAAAGACCAAAACGCATGGAAGACACATGTTTAGCAGATTTTGCTACAAGTTATAACAAAAAATATGTACCAACTGATGAAAATGATGACAATGAAACAATTTATTCAGAAAGAACCAAGCCAGCAATAATCAGGTATAGACGATACAAAATGATCCAAGATTCAGAAAACTACTATAGAGAACAAGTTTTACTCTTTTTGCCTTGGAGGGACGAAAAAAAAGAAATTGAAAATGCTAATTGTGAGCTACAGTATAATGAAAAAATCAACAATATCAAATCAAATAAAGAACGATATTCTACAATATCAGATGAAATCTTTGATGAAGCTTTAAAATTTGCACAAGAAGAAAATTTAGAAATAGAGGAAGAAATAAAAAATTGTATAAATGACACATTAGATGGAGACCAAATGATTGACATATATGAACAAAGTGAATTTAAAGAGAAAAAAAATGACATAAACAGATTTTCTTGTCCTCAAAGAATTTCAAGGGAAGAATTATACCAAAATATACAAGTCTTAAATGCGTGCCAACGAGAGTTTGTAATGCACGTGCTGAATTGCTTTAAAACACAAAATTTGCCATTAAGATTGTTTTTAAGTGGCTCAGCAGGCGTTGGAAAAAGTCTTGTAATAAACTCTATTTATCAATTGATAACACAGATGCATGATAACATACCTGGTTCAAATGAATGTGAAATATGTGTATTACTAACTGCACCATCTGGAAAAGCTGCTTTTTCAATAGGAGGAGTAACACTCCATACCGCATTTGCACTGCCGGTGACACAGTTTAGTGGAAATATGCCAGAATTGTCAAATGACGTGGCTAACACTATCCGACAGAAACTTGCAAATTTGAAGCTCTTAATTATAGACGAGGTATCTATGGTTGGTTCTACTTTATTTAGCAGAGTAGATACGCGATTACGTCAAATAATGGGTTCAAAAGATTCGTTTGGAGGTGTGTCGGTGATTGTCGTGGGAGATTTGAACCAATTGCCTCCTGTAATGGACAGCCCAATTTACAAAATTTCATTAAACAATGAATTAGGCATTTTCTTTGAAAACAACCCTTTATGGGAAGAGTTTCGTGATTATGAACTATCCGAAATAATGAGACAGAAAGGTGAAATCAAATTTATTAAAGCGCTCAACAATTTGGCAGTGGGAAAAATGTCAAATTCTGACATGGAATTAATCAAGACCCGAGAAGTTAATAGAGAAGAGATACCTGACTCTGCGATAAGACTCTATATGGACAACAAAAGCGTTGATGTATATAATAGAGAAAAAATTTTATCTTTTCCTGGACTTGAATACCTCTCTATAGCAACAGATACTATAACAGGATCACCTAAAGAAAATTTAAGAGAATACATTTTGACAAACTGCTCAAAAAAGAAATTGTCGGAAACAAATGGCCTGCCCTTTGAACTAGCATTAAAAATTGGAATCAAGTACATGATTACTTGCAATATATCTGTAGAAGATGGTTTAGTGAATGGTACTTGTGGAACGCTGAAATTAATTACATTTGAAACCAACTCTAATATACCAAAAATTGCATGGTTAGAATTTAGTAATGAGCAAGTGGGAAAAAAAATGAAAGAATCTTACAGTGAAATGATATATTGCAACAAAATTAACTCCTGTCTTACACCTGTATCAAAAATTAAACATACATTAAAGGAATCTCTAAAGTGCCAGTACCAAATCGTTCGAAATCAATTTCCTCTTACTCCAGCAGAAGCAATGACTATTCATAAAAGTCAAGGACAAACGTATACTGAAGTTTGCATAGATCTGGAAAAGTCTTCTCGTCTTACTTCTTCAATGCTGTACGTAGCATTAAGCAGAGTCACCAAGTTATCTGGCCTATATATAATTGGACATTTCAAATCTCCAAGAAAAAAATCTGAAAATCCTACTCTTGCAGAAATCAAGAGACTGCGCAAAGAAAAAGGACTTGTTATTTCTTTAAATAAAATTGACAAAGATGGTGGAAAGGTTATCGCATACCAAAACGTAGGCTTTCTGAGTAACAAAATAAATTGCGTCAAAAGTGATAAATGGTATTTTCAAGCAGATATTTTAATATTTTCTGAAACTCTTACATCATCTTTTCATATATTTGAAATGAATGGATATTATACGTTTTTTAGGACAGATATTTCAAACTCCTCAAGAGGAATCCTATGTTTGGCTAAAAATGAATTAAAAGTAGAGGAATTGAGTACAACCTACACATTTTCTGATACAAAAGATAAGCAATATAGTCTAGAAATTATTACATTTAGCACTGGTAACCAGCAAATTGTAACAGGTTACAAATCTCCTCGAACACCAAGATATGTGTTTGAAAGATCACTAAAAAGTATCCTGGACAAACCAACTAAGAAGGAAATCATACTTCTTGGAGATTTTAATTTTGATGTGAAAACAGATGATTACCTCACAAAACTGTTAAAAGAGTATAATCTCACTCAGTTACTTAACAAGTCACAATCCACAACAAATTTAAATACTCATATTGATGTCATTTTCTGCTCTAATGATTTCTACAGAGCTGGTATTTATGAAACATATTTTTCGTATCATAAGCCTATATTTATAGTTATTTCATAACAAATGACATCATACTTATGCCATATGAAATCATAATCTTATTCATAGTTTTCGTAACATTAACTTACAACATTTGATAGCTTATTTGATATATTTTGATTTAGAACTTCAGTTCAGCTCTATATGTGGAAGTTTAAGGAACGCTGCGTACTACAAAAATATATGATCTCCACTACCTTTTAAAAATAAGAATTCCAGCAGCTCAGAAGGAAGGAGAAAGTTTTATGTTTATATAAAGATGTTTATAAAAGTTTATATAATATTATGTTTATGTAAAGGCAGTTTGTGAGTACATTTAATTTTTGACCGAAATATTCGGCATTTTAACTATATTTTGCTTGCATATTTCGCACAGTCAAACTAATTTTAGGAAACACCGAAATTGATATTTCAAGAATCGAGAATGAAAATATTTATTAAATCCTCTACAGCTAATTATGAGAAATACATATTTTAAGGAAAATGTTTCAGAACGGAATTGGAAAAAAGTTTAGAAATAGAAATTTCTAGTAAACATCTCGCACTCCTTCAGAATTTTATCAAGTCATATCAGTCATCATTTAAGCTCTAACTATAGCGAATCTTGAAAAAGTTTCAGGTAAAATGAAAATATTTGAAGCGGAAGGAGATCCTCAATAGCGAACTCTTCTACTCCTTCAGAGTATAATGCTGAATCCATATCAGCCATTATCTAATCTCTATCTATAATCAATCCTAATAAATAGATGTTTCAATAATTTCTTTATGCCGGAAGTGGAAAAGAAACTGGAAGAGAGAGATTTAGTGAATTAAACTACTTTCTTTAGATTTTCATACAAAATGCATATTAATTACTATCAAAGCTCTATCTTTACCCAATTATGGGATATAAATGCTTCAAGAAAATTAAAAATGTTTGAGCTAAAATTCTTACAGTCTCCTCAAACTCCCTCTGGAATTTAATGCTGAATCCATATCAGTCATCATTTAAGCTATATAAAAATCCTTCATGATGCTCTTTAACTCCTCCAGAATTTAACTTTCAATCTATATTAGTCATTATCTAAGCTATCTATAGCCAATACTGAAAAACAAATATTTGAATGAAAAATTTTGTACCAGAAGCAGAAAAGAAACTCAAAGAGAAAATGCTTTAATAAAATAATGTTTAAAATATATCTTTTTAAGAAAATGTCTTTTAGTGTGATGTGGCATTCTGTATGATTAAAGATATGAGTTATTCTTGAAAATTTTATGCTTTTGTAATATTTTTGTCTCAATATTAAAAGTTTGTTTAAAGTGTACAAACACCTCACAAATTTCGTTGCAAAATTTTTCACCAAGCGTTATGGATAGACAGACTGAGCGATGGGTTATTCTTAAAGTAGATTCTTATATTCATTCGAAGATATATAATTTTCATTAATTAGTCGTCATTTTCATTGATTTAGCATAAACTTTATCCATATAGCGACAAATGTATCTATTTGGCAACACTTTTATGATTTTATCGATATTTTCATGAATTTTGAAGAATTTTAAATGTCGTCAATTTTGGCGACATTTCGTTGAATTCGTCACCAAAATTTCACCAGCCGTTAGGGAAAGTGAAATATATTATTTTCATATAGTAGATTATTATATTCATTCCAAGATATTGAATTTTCTTCAAATTAGTCGTCATTTTCATTGAGTTAGCATCATTTTTATAAACAGCAACATTTTCGTCAATTTGGCAATATTTAAAAAAGTGGCAGAGTTGGCTATATTCCACTAAAATTCATTGATATAATGTCGCCTAGTGAACACAGAAACAAGCTATTCTTATAGTAAAATCTTGTATTATTTCCGAGATATTGAATTTACACCAATAAGTCATAATTTATTTTTTATTACTTTGGCAGCATTTAAAAAATCGCAAAGTTGGCGCATTTCGCCACATTTATCGCCAAAATCCCGCCAAGCGTTATGAACTAAGAAATAGGTTATTCTTGTAACAGGAAAATGGTTATTGGCGTTTAAATACAAAACTATTACAGAAAGTATCTTTTCTTATGACTGGAACGAGCTAGATCCACGAGAATGATATCACCAAATTTATCGTATTGTATAACATATGAAAAGAGAATATATTTTACAATAGTTAACATCTTTTTTTAATTTTGGGATTTTTTGATAAATTTATTTGAAAAATATGCAATATCTCGAGAACGGTTCTTGCTAACGTTCTAAAGTTCATGTCAATCGTTTTCTAAGGACAAATTACATAAGATATGTCTATTTCGTAATTTTATTAAAGGTTTTGATGTTTTGACGAGTTTTTCAAAATTTCACTCGAAAATTTAAGAGGGGTTCTGAACATTTGATTGTGTTTAAATACAATAGGCTTCCAGTATTCAGGAATTGTAATTTTGTACCAAATTTCATTCGAATCGCTGCATTCATTCCTGAGATATCGTCTCCACAGACTCACTGACGCACACACATACACAGACATCACCCCAAAAATATTCGATTCATGATCAGGGATGCTTGAAACGTGGTCTCCCGTCGAAAACTCGAATTCGAATTTTCGATCACGTCACAATACTTTTCCTATACATTATGTATATAAGGAAAGTAATAGATTATTCTTATAGTAGGTATTTATATTATTTCCAAGATATTGAATTTTCTTCAATTAGCCGTCATTTTCATTGATTTGGCATCATTTTTATCCATTTGGCGAAATTTTCGTTAATTTGGCAACATTTAAAAATGTCGCCAAGTTGGCGACATTCCGCTAAATTCGTCGTCAAAATCTCGCCAAGCGTTATGGACGTTGAAATAAGTTATTCTTGTAGCAGATAAATGACTACTGGCGCTCAAAAACAAATGTATTACTCTAAGTGTCTTTTCTCATGAATGGAATGAGCTAGATCCACAAGAATGATGTCACCCAATTTATCGCATGATATTACATATGAGAAGTGAACATGTTTCTCAACAGTTAATATATATACTTTTTTAATTTATAGGATTTTTTGATAAATTTATTTTAAAAATGAGCAATGTCTCAAGAAAGATTCATGCTAGCGTTCTAAAGTATATATCAATCGTTTTCTAAGGAAAAATTACATAAGAAATGTCTATTTGCATAACTTTATTAGAGGTTTTGATTTTTTCACGATTTTTTCGAAATTTCATTCGAAAATTTAGGTGGGTTCCGATTATTCGATTGCGTATAAAAACAATAGGCTTCCAGTGTTTACGGATTGTGATTTTTGAACCAAATTTCGTTCGAATCGGTCGATTCGTTCGTCAATTATCGTCTCCACAGACTCACTGACACACAGACACACACATACACAGACATCACTTCAAAAATTTTCGATTCGTGATCAGGGATGCTTGAAACGTGCTCTCCCGTCGAAAACTCGAATTCGAATTTTCGACTCCGTCACAGTACTTTCCTTATACATTATGTAAATAAGGAAAGTAATAGGTTTTTCTTATAGTAGATACTTATATTCTTTCCAAAATATTGAATTTTCGACAATTAGTAGTCATTTTTATTGATTTAGCGTCTTTTGTATCCATTTGGCGAGATTTTCGTTAATTTGGCAACATTTCAAAAAGTCGCCAAGTTGGCGACATTCCCCTAAAATCGTCGCCAAAATCTCGCCAAGCGTTATGGACGAAGAAATAAGTTAATCTTACAGCAGATAAATGACTATTGGCGGTCAAATACAAAAGTATTTCTCAAAGTATCTTTTTCCATGAATGGAACGAGCTAGATCCACGAGATTGATGTCACCCAATTTATCGCATGGTATTACATATGAAAAGTGAACATGTTTCTCAATAGGAAATTTTATTTTTTCATTTTGACTTTTTGATATTTTTTTTCAAAAATGTGCAATATCTCGGGAACGGTTCACGTTAGCGCTCTAAAATTTATGTCAATCGTTTTCTAATGAAAAATTACATAAGAAATGTCTATTTGCGTAACTTTATTAGCAGTTTTGATTTTTTGACGATTTTTTCAAAATTTCACTCGAAAATTTAGGGGGGTTCTGAACATTCGATTGCGTATAAAAACAATAGGCTTCCAGTGTTTACGGATTGTGATTTTTGTACCAAATTTCATTCGAATCGGTCCATTCGTTCGTCAGTTATCGTCTCCACAGACTCACTGACACACACACATACACACATACTTTCACACACACACACACACACACACACACAGACATCACTTCAAAAATGTTTGATTCGTGATCAGGGATGCTTGAAACGTGCTCTCCCGTCGAAAACTCGAATTCGAATTTTCGACCCCGTCACAATACTTTCCTTATACATTATGTATATAAGGAAAGTAATATTTAAGAAGTTAAGTAGTTTACAATATATATTCTCCTTCAGCATAACATTTCTGGTGAGTTAAGAATTTATACTTAAATAGCTCCAAACCATACTCAATTATAATTTACCGATTGATATTTTAGCAGTTACTCGTAAATATGAAAGAAAATACCAACAATCGTTTTAATTTTCTTTCCGTAATTATCGCACAGGGATTTTCTGTCGTATAAATGCAAGTCTGCATATTTTATCTCTTCAAAACATATCAAATCTTCAGAGATTGGAAAAGTTTTAGTTTGAAAATAGACTTTCTATTTATTTCATCAGACTAATAGTTCGTCTTATGATGAATAAAAGTTCTACGAAAATCCTGAGAACCGTTAAACATGAGGAATAAAACACGAACTTTGTGCTTCTGTCTTATGAGTTTTTCTTCGTTCCTTCCTGCGTCATTGGTCCTGTATCGGATGTTCCGAAACAGGAGGTCATTAGAAACAACAACAACAACAATAAAACACGATTGTGTTTAATATTTTTAAAATATCCAAAGTATTGCATGGCTAAATTAATCTTTTTATGGTATCTTTCAAAGTGTTATAAAAATATTAAAAATTTCAATTGTTTGTTTTGTCTTATGCTTTCACGATTTTCTTAATCATTCTTATTTTCAGATAGACTACACACTTCAAAAGTGCAGTTTGCAGATATTTTGTTTGCAATTAATTCTACTTTTGCTGGTGTATCTGATTTTTTGAACAACAATATTTTTTTTTATGTCCCGAATTTTTAAGAATATATATTTTGAACGATGCAATTTACCGTACCATGCAGTTGGCATAGAATTCACAGAAAATAAGGATTGAAATGCAAGATAATGCATGCTCAGGTTCACAGTCATAATAGTTTTTCGTCTGACAGCGCAGTTTTCTCGCCTAGAAGAAAATTCGTTTTTGATTTGGAACCAACCTACATTTTTATATTTTCATGTAAACAAACACATTTACAAATGCATTTTGATTTTTTTTTACAATAATTTGTTTTTATAAATGACTCACATGTAACAATTATTTTGACACAAAATCGAACTTACTCTGATGAAGCATACCAATATCGCTGCATCAATTGACTTTGCACATAGGCATAAGTCAAATATTTTCCCTTTGGAATACTTATGCCTATTATGAACTTGGATTAGTTTCTTGTCCATAATTAAAATACTCCAATCGCAAAATTTCTGCATATATTGAGAAAAGAATAAAACTCATATTAGATTATCATTTACCACATCTGATAAATTATTGCACTATTGGTTATTTATAATGAGTATAAATAAATTTTATGTTTAAAACAAATTATTTCTAATTTTTTTTTCATAAATTTATAAGCAATATTTGAATTTGATATTTTAAACTACGAAATTTAATAGACTATGTTAACTTTTCGTGTATAAATATAATGGTAATTTAGTAAATGACATTAAATAAATTTAGTAAATGTTATTTTAATGAAAACCAAGTTAAGGATAGTATATGTACTAAATTTATCTGAAGTCATAAGGTCATTTCTTTTAGAAATACATTTGTATACTGCCTTCACACGCAATGTTTAAAAAAGTATTAAGGATAAATGCCTTCTTCAAAAACTGAAGCAAATATAAAAATGCACTTTTCAGATCTATTGAGCTAGAAATCCCTGTTTATATTAAAATAAAATCAACTTCAGTAAAGCAAGGAATGAAAAAATTATTTTAAATTGCATAAAATATCGTGATTCCCCTGGAAAATTTCAAACAACTACATAGGTTGGGTAACATTTTTTTTTCAATTTTATCTAAAATTTGAAAGACCGCAGATTTCTCGGACGGATTTAATAAAACTCCAGGGGATGTACCGGAGGAACGTCTTCAACAGAAAATACATATTGTCACATTAAACAACGGTTTATATAATATATTTTTTTTACAAACTGCCAACAGTGTTCTATGATAGAAGATATATATTATAAAGTTACTTATTTAGAAATGTTTATTAAGTACCAGAAGAATAATTAAAGTTTGGTATATTCATTATTGCTTGGTGATTGTTGTATGTGGCCACATTCCTCTCTTGAAAGCTTCACTCCCAATGAGTCACTTTCCATCACACGCGTGCATTCTCAGTCCAACACTTGATACCACTGCCGTCTTCTCCGACTATTACACGCCGAGATATGGATGTTTAAAAATCTTGCCTTTTTCAACACATCCGAGTTGTCAACATGGATCCATACCAGATCCCGAAAATTACGTTATTCTTCGTCAAAAATTTTCAACGTTTTTAACGTTTAGAACTGCTTCACCATCAAGGTGGTTGAAATTTACTACTCAGGACACCCTTTATACAGAAAATAAAAAAAATGACACGTGTATGATGCTTGGATACTTTAACCAAGCAAGTTAAAATTCAAAAGTATTTCTTAAATAGGTTCACACACCATACATCATAGGAATTATACTATATAACCATTTAGCTGCTCTATGTCTTGGGATGAGTCGGTCGGCCTGGGCTTTCGACTATATAACAATTACGACTACTGATTTCTCACTGTCTGCAAAAAGTGTGCTATTCTTGGTATCTTATCTGCAAAACTAATTGTGTGTGTCTGTGTATATTTATTACTAATGGGATAGTTACTAATTTATATGACAAAAAATATTTTTTTAAATTTAATATTAGTAAATTATTACCATTTAATTCCTGCAACTCGATTCAATGGTTTAGAAATATTATACTTAATCAACTTTTTAGAATTTATAGATTATCAGATGATAAATTTGATGCTTTGCACATTAATAACCTCAAAATTACCAGGAAATTTTATAAATATACAGCATATTTAGTAAATGGAATAGTTAATAAGTTTCGATTAGCCCAAAATTCTCATAATCTCTCCTAAATAACTTATTTTAGCCATACTTCTACATTCTCTTGAATTTACATTATATTATACTTTCATCTCTTACTTTTGTAGCTTTAACTGTAGAATACCTATTTTTATTGCCTTTACGGAGTACGGTTTTTATTACTCTCTTTGGCAACAGCAGAACACTTCTTTTCATTTCTGCGTATGGCAACATTGGTCTAGTCATATATTACTCGTCATGGACGTACTTAAGAGGTGTATTTTAAGGTATTTGTATTTCCTTTATTTTTTTTCCAATCGTTATGCTTGTCTTCCATATAACACAAGCTTATAGATAAAATCTATCTTGTGTTTCAGAAACAAGCATTTTTGTGTTCATTTCGAAGGGATATATGGACTTGAAAAATATTTTTCTCGAAATGAACTATTCTTAAGCCTAGAGCTTTTCCACGTGCACGCTTTTTTGCTTGATTTTTTTGTTTTCATATTTTCATTCCTCACCTTTGAAATTTGTTGATTATCTTTGTCTTTATGACCTGCATTACGTTTTATAATTTCCTCTTTATGATTGAATTTCCTTTATTTCATTGTATTTCATTGTATTTTGTAGGCAAATTTTTAGATAGTGTATTATGAGTTACTACTTACATTTTACCATTGGATTTACAATTTTATTTATATATATATATATATATATGTATGCATGTGTGTGTGCGCCTGCCATAAGATAAGATATAGTGTCAGAAAATGTTTATTGAAACTTCTTAAAAATATTTTATAAAACGTAAAAAATTGTGATGATATTTTCTTTCTCATCTTTCCATAACTCCAGGGACTTGTATTTCTCAGATATTGAAAATCTCCGGACTAAAATCACTACGTTGCAGATATAGAAGAATATTGCGATTTAGAATGGAAATATTTTTCAATCCTGGTTCTATAACCTACGATGTAATATATAACGCATCGGTGTTCATTATTAAGGAAATACGTTTTAAAAATCCCAATGCGTGCAGTAAATGGCTCTCCTTACACATTCAAGTTCATTTTTCCAATTGCTGTTTTTACATTCTTTAAAGCACTATTTGATTTATCGCATAAAATATGTATAGTTATCTTGAATATGTATTTTTAATTAATATTATTTATATATTATAATTAATATCATTTAGTATTGGCTTGAATAAGTATTTATAATTATTTGGAATATAGCACTTTTTCAATCTTTACATCATTCATTTGATAACTAGAGGATTTTATACCAACATATCAAGATACAAAGGGCAGCATTTATTGAAATGAGATATGTTTTCTGCTCTAAATAATATATATTATTTATTCTAAATTCAGTTATATGAACTTTATATTAACTTTTGCATTTCAAACTTTTACCTTCTAAAATTCTTCAAATTTTGTAATTTCCATTTCACTAATTGAAGAATTTTTAATGTCACCAACTTATAACAGTTTCTTTGATAACGGTAATAACATATCTTATTAACTTAACATAACTTATTTAATAACATATCTTATTGTCTTAGACTTACTGTCTGTCAACTATTTAATCTTAGATTAAATAATCTTAGATTAAATAATATTAAATTAAATAATATTAGATTAAATAATCTTATATTAAATAGTTGATTTCATTTGCTTCTAATGACAAATGACAATTCACAATTATATATTTCTTAGATTTAATCAGTTTATATTATTTGTATGATTTATTAAATAATAAATTTATGAATTTCACATCAAAATTATGCTAAAGATACACAGTTCGCGTTTAAAAAAAATGTATTTTTCAATGATCTATCCACCTACATCACTAAAAAGAGATTAAAACAAATTTACATTTCTTTATATCTCACAATTATGCACTACGCCCATTTTAAGCTTGCATTTGAAACAGTTATTGATATTAAGAACTTTTATTAAGTTTATAAGTGCCACATTTAGTGACCAGTAATCATTAAGAATGCTTGAATCGCGAATGAAATGGCGAGTAGAAATATAATGCCGTTTCTCAAATCAAAAATTTACAAGCTTTGCAACTATGTTCTACGTATTTCTCAATTTCTCCCTCTTAGGCTGGTCCTCCATCTGCTGGGGGAAAATCAATCTGGTTACCTGTTCGACGATGAACTGTCCGTCGAACCAGTAAGTAGTCCAGGCTCAGACTCTTTCAGGTGGTCGCGCCCATGGACTGTGGCCTGAGCCAAGGGCTGACCGGTGGCTGGTGTCGAGCTTGGCTGACGTTTTCTCGGACCCTACCCAGTGAATGATTTCGCCAAGTCAGCGACCTGGCTGCGGCTCCGCTGGAATGGATATTGCCCCCTGGGGCTAGCCATTAAGAGGCATAAACCTACACGGTTGCCTAGGCTGGTTTCCCTGAATTATCCCTCTTAAGATTAAGCAATTTACACTGCATAATAAATTCATCGTTGCAAATTTAAATATTTTCTCCATGAACAAAACAAAATTTTGATGTTAATTATCTTTCCTAATCTTCACATCTCGCAATTTTTAGAGTGTCATGTTACTACAATTTGTTAATTATTATGTCAACGAAATAATTCCTTGGAGAAATTCTAGACTGTACCGTAATTTTAAACTCTGAAATATCAAACTGTGGATTTTAATTCCATTATCCCGATTCATATCAATTAATTATTAATTGCTTTAAAATATGCAACTTTAATAAATTTTAATTACAATTTGAAACTTTCAGGATACTATTAAAATATATAATTTCATATGATTTGACTTCAATAATATCTAGGTATTTAGATCTAATTTATAAGTAGTATAAATGTATTATTTGTCGGAAATTGTGAAAATTTATCATTTTAAATAAAGAAGACGCTGTCTATCTACTTGCATTTTAGAAGAGGAAATAATTGAGGAGTAATCCATTAGTGCTAAAAAATTGACCGCAAGATTACATGAAACTGATAAGGTTACCTTCAGTTTACTTCCTTTTCTAATAGCACATTTTCATGTATATTTTTTGTATATATTTTTCGTTTATATTTTTTTGAATCATCGAAATGGGATTGATTAAGAAGTGATATTTTTATTAAATATAAGACATTTAAAAATGACGTGACAATTTTATGTGTATAAAATTTAATAGGATTTTCACTTCCGGGGAAAGAAAATATGACGTTAATTACGAGGGGGTGTTGGAAGGTAAAATAGATCCAACTGAATATGTCTGTAAATTACATTGGGCAAATGAATTTATAAATGTAAATTATCTTCAACAATATTTCTTACTTTATATCTTATTTTAATTTTTATATATTTTATTAAATTTTTATTTTTTAAAGAAGTTCAATGATAGGAAACACTATGACACTACTATCTGATAACGGAATCTTGATGATTTCCAAGTTTAATTTTAAACGCATCTATAACACATGATGCTATACTGAAGATCAAAAATGATCTAAAACCTGGAGATAACGGATAGATTACGGAACAAATTAATACAAAATATTAGTATAAATAGCATAAAATAAAATGTAAAATCAGACCGGTTTCGAAAGCAAAACTTTTCTCCAGGACAAGCAAATTCAACCTAACTTATTTAGGCTACTTTGGCAATCTGCAGTAGAATGGCACTCGTAGTTGACGGTGGGAGACAAAATGCTATCGTCGCCAGGAGAAATAAGAGTGGTAAACTAAAGAGGCAGGAAAACGGCAGGCATAATACTAAGAATAGCCCTGAATCAGGGGCAAAATAAATGAAATTCTTTAAACTATATTTCTTATAACTTTTCTTACTGTTATCAAATAATGAAAATAAAGATAAAATATTCAAAATAAAGATATATATTTTGCAATATGCCAAAATGTTCAAGTAATTCATGCATTTTTACATATCTTAAATATTTATTAAAATTAGATCTTATTAAAACTTTAAAGTATTTCATTTGTAAATACCATTTAGTTTCTAAAACAATGAATCGGGATTTTACTGATTTCAAAGCGTTCTTAGTGTCCGGATTCTGTCGCAATACTCTAGAATTCTCTCAAGCTTATGTCCCTTGCACTGAATAATGAATTCTTCGTCTTGTATTTAAACACTTTCTCTCATGCCTAGAACAAAATGTTTCTGTTAATTTCCAGTCCTTATATTTGCAGATTAATATTTCGTAATTTCGGGCATGTTAATTTGCTTAAACTTACTAATTATTATGTTTACGAAATAGCTCCTTGGAGAAATTCTTGAATGGTGGCATTTTAATTTAAAATTCCAAAAGCTTTAACTGTTTCTTTAATTCCATAATTAAGGTTTAGTTTTAAAACTTAAAGTTTAGGACTGAAAGGGCGAGCAGCGGTAAAATGTTTATCGTATCTCAGTTAATTAAAATTAAGATAATATTGATAATTAAATTTTGATAAGAAATGGCATTGGCACAAAAGTGCCGTTCTTTAAATAAATTATATAGGTATTGTGATTATAATTTTGAGGAATTCTGAAAGTTTGAAAAAATTGATTTATTCATCATGAATAAAATATATTTATAAACGCTGGAAAGGATAAAAAATGCACAATTCACTGCAGAGATAAATCATTTTAGTACGCAATAAATAAATTTACAACACAAAGTTTAATATCTCTTACACAAAAATTGGAAAATTTGTAATAATTTTTTATTACTTTCTCGAAATACAGTATAGAGAAAATATTGTATTAACGAAATTGTTCTCCTTTGGTATCATGACGGTGAATTGCATAATAAAAAGGTTTGCATATAGTTTCAATTTTGTTTTAAAGTGTGTATATCTGTGTTGTACAAATTTTATATTTCGGTAAATTATGCAGATATCCAGAATTAGATACAATTATCATCGTTCGTCAAATTATAAATTTATTTAATGATAAATTGATTTGATAGGAATATTCTTATAGTAATTCGAATTCCGATTTCAAATATGTTTATCAACTTTCTGAGATAGTCAGGGTTTTATGTTGGTTATAATAAAATAGCACACATAGAACACATTCTGACCTCAGGCTCTGAATTGGAATCTAAAGATACATAAGGATCAGACAAAAGTATTAATTTGACAACATCATTATCGATCAATATTTTTTGTAATTTGTAAAACAAATTATTTAAAATTTGAGACGAATTTTTTCTAAGCTGTGAAGTCATTGTTAAAATAAAATAATTAACATGATAAGAATTTAGGCGGCACAACATTTTTTTCTGAAATTCTACATATAGACTAACATGAATCATTACATGTGTAAATTGGGTCTTATATTTTGATTTAAGCATTAGTCAATAAAATATTTATTAATAATACTTAGCTTTGCCAGTTTAAGCAAAAATTTAGTAGGTCAAACTGATTTCCAACTCCTCTATGATAAGATACTTGCAGAAACATCCCAATGATGGCTAATAAATTATTAAAGCACTGAAAAGATGAAACGTATAGATAATATTAATTGTAGATTAGACTACAACGTTATTGATTACATTATAAATTAGTTGCCGCAGCAGGGCAGATATAGCTTACAACCACGTTACAACAGCTGTTTGTGTTATTTATTCTTCAACAAATGCTACACTGACAACACGACATCGAAAAAGATTTTAAATGTGAGCAAATTTTTGTAGTTATCGGATATTTCGACAGCTAAAATGCATATATCCAGAGATAGATAAAATTATCATTGTCCGACAAAATGATAAATTTATTTTGTGATACATTCATTTGATAGAGATACTCTTATAGTAATTCGAGTGCTGATTTCAAATATATTTATCAAATTTTAGAAAAATGTTGGTTATAAGAAAATGGCGGGCATAGGACACATTCGGATCTTAAGCTCTGAATTGGAACCTAAAGATACATAAGGATCAGACAAAGTATTAATTTGACAAAATCATTCTCGACCAACAGTATTTATAATTTAATAGACAAATTATTTGAAATATGAGACAATTTTGTTTAAGGCTGTGAAAATAATAAACGTAATAAGAATTGAGACGGCAAAACATATTTTTCTGAAATTTTACATATAAACTAACCAAAATCCGTACATGTATAATATGGCCTAATATTTTGATTAAGCATTAGTGAATAAAATATTAATTACTAAATTTTAGCGTTGCCAGTGTAGGTAAATATTTAGTAGGTTAAGCTGACTTCCAACTTCTCTGTGATAAGATACTGGAAGAAACATCAAAAATATGGCTGATAAATTATTAAAGCACTAAAAAGATGAAACGTATAGATATTTAATTGTAGATTAGACTACACAGTAAGTTAATACATTATAAACAATTGCCGCGGCAGGGCAGAAGGGCAGATATAGTTTACAACCACGTTACAAAAGCTGCTCTTTCTATTAATCCTTCAAATACGACACTCACAACACTACCTCAAAAGAGATTTTAAATGTAGATATATTTTTGTATTTATCAGTAATTCCAACAGCTCGAATAAAAAATGAGTTCTCCTTCATGGTTATAACAACCGTAATGAAATAACACTAGCGATTCATAAAAGTAAATTTATTGGATTTATTAAACCGCATGCAGAGCTACTTAGGATTGGCAAGCAGAGTAGTGAGTAGAGGTTGAATCCCTAGTTGAAAATCTATTCCGCGACCGGGAATAGATTTTTCCGGGTCATGGAATAGGTTTTCAAGTATGCTTCAAAGCCCTGTGAGAAAAAGGGGGAAATGACCCTTTCTTAAAAATCGTATCCTATTCATCAATTTTCACTGTGTGATCTCGAATTTTTCTTTAAAATAGAGCTAAACAATTCGAGATCACATATTAAAAATTAAAGAATAAGACACATTTTCAGGAAATGCCATTTCACCCCTTTTTCGAGGCTTTTGTAACATATTTGAAAATGTATAAAATTTTTCGAATCCTCTAAATTTTCTTGTAAATTCTCGTATCGTATATGATATTTTAGAACACACACACACAAACACACAGACAGACATCACTTCAAAAATGTTTGATTCGTGATCAGGGATGCTTGAAACGTGCTCTCCCGTCGAAAACACGAATTCGAATTTTCGATCTCGTCACAATAATTTCCTTATACATTATGTATATAAGGAAAGTAAAAATTACATAAGAAATGTCTAATTGCGTAACATTATTAGTGGTTTTGATTTTTTGACGATTTTCAAAATTTCACTCGAAAATTTAGGGGTGTTCTGAACATTCGATTACGTATAAAAGCAATAGGCGTCCAGTGTTTACGGATTGTGATTTTTGTACCAAATTTCGTTCGAACCGGTCCATTCGTTCGTCAGTTATCGTCCCCACCCACCCACCCACCCACACACACACAGGGATGTTTGCAACGTGCTCTCCTGTCGAAAACTCGAATTTGAATTTTCGACCCCGCCACAATACTTTCCTTATACATTATGTATATAAGGAAAGTAAAAATCTGTAGTGGGCAGCACATGACTTTCCTTATATAATGCAATGAATGTACTACTTTTACAGCAAAAAAAATAAGTTATTCTTATAGTAGATACTTATATTCCTTCCAAGATATTGAATTTTCGTTAATTAGTCGTCATTTTCATCGATTTAGTGTCATTTTTATCCATTTGACGAGATTTTCGTTAATTTGGCAACATTTAAAAAGTCGCCTAGGCGACGTTCTTAAATGTTGCCAAATCAACGACATTCCGTCTACCAGTGGCGACATTCCGTCAAATTTGTCGCTAAAATCTGACCAAGTGGACGGATAAATAAGTTATTCTTAAAGCAGATAATTGACTATTGGCGTTCAAATACAAATGTATTACTCAAAGTAACTTTTCTTATGAATGGAACGAGCTAGATCCACGAGAATGATGTACCAAATTTATCGCATGATATTACATATGAAAAGTGAACATGTTTTTTCAACAGTTAATATATTTTTTTTTAATTTATGGGATTTTTTTTATAAATTTATTTAAAAAGTGTGCAATACCTCGAGAACGGTTCATGCTAACGTCCTAAAGTTTATGTCAATTGCTTTCTAAGGAAAAATTACATAAGAAATGTCTATTTGCGTAACTTTATTAAAGGTTTTGATTTTTTGATGATTTTTTCAACATTGCACTCGAAAATTTTGGGGAGTTCTGAACATTGGATTGCTTTTAAAACAATAGGCTTCCAGTATTCACGGATTGTGATTTTTGTACCAAATATCATTCGAATTGCTCCATTCGTTCGTGAGATATCGTCTCCACAGTCTCACTGACACACACACACACACACACACACACACACACACACACACACACACAAACACATACATACACACATACATACAAGCATGCATACAAACATACATGGGTTTTCATGCATTTATAGCAAGATATATGTATTTAAGAATTATAATACAGTAGATATAAAATTAAATTATTTTAAAATATATACAAGTACAGTAAAAATGAAAAATATTGTATGGAAAGTGTATTACTTATTCAGTAGATTAAAATTTCTTTATTATTTCTTCTGTAGTTTGTTAAAGATCAAAATATCATGACAGTAGATAATTAACTCTCATAGCTGATTCAACTTGGAAATACGATTATTCCTATCCTAGCCTTTAGGCATGTCTTTTCATCATACAAAGTGGCTGGGAGATCAAACAAACTGCATTTCTGCATGAATCGTATTATATAATGCATTTAATATTGCGTTCAGATTATATTGTATTTGATGAAATTTAATTTAGTAGTAAATATATTTCATAAAAGTACATTGTTATGAAATACATTTATATACAATAAAAATTAAATTTTATAGAGCCAACATATGGCTTTGTGTGCAGGCTCAGATTTCTTTGCTCTTTCTTTTAAAGTATTCTTTAAATATATTTTATTGCATAAATTAATATATAAAATACATAACATGTACATTGAATCTGCAATTATAAAAACGAATCTTTTTTCCTCTTATATTTTAGTGCAGTTCTTTAAACATGATACTATTTTGTAAGAACAATAAAATTAAAAAATGGGTGTTAGCCTGAAAATGGTTTATTCATATACATATAAAATATCATATATTGTTAGGGTTTATTGAGAAAATAGACGACTTGTATATATTATTCATATGGAAACCTAATCTACTACAAAATCAGAGTAAATGGCAGAAAAGCGAAATTTCTTGAAGCTAAATTAGTCATGATGTTATCATGATGCTAAATCAGTTTATTTGTGCGCAAAGGGTACCCAAAATTTGCTATTTCTACAAATATTACATATTACGTTTTCAGTAAATCCGCAATACCTTCATTATAAAGGCTATTTTAATCGGATGCATAACACGCTGCGTTCATGCAGTAATGCCTGTCTGTTAATTTGAGCATCCATTCTAAACATTAATAACGCGGCGCTTTAGAGTCCTTAAAAACTCTACAGAAGCACGAATCAAGATATGCATGGCCTTTTTATAGCAATTATACTCTGCGGTATCATATTTTATACTGAATAAACATATCGTCGGGAACACGCTCTGTATAATTTGATCAGTGACACTCTGTATAATTTGATCAGTGACGTTCTGTATAATTTGATCAGTCCATTAAGTATAGTCATCAGTGATCAACACATAACTCCTAACATATTAAGCAGTGTACGTATTTTGGGTCAACAAAAACACAACTTAAGAGTTCAAAGTAACTGGATGCGTCAGCTCTGCTAACGCATCCAGTTACTTTGAAAGTGCTAGACGATTAGCCAACGCAAAGCACTAGGCGTCAAAGCTTTCGCATAGATTGAATCATATACTGCACATTGACTAATTCGACTGACGTTAGCACGACGTAAAAACAGTCATGTTTTCAGCAGCTTATCCCTAACGCTCTCGTGCGCCTATAACGCTCCGGTGTGCCCATAACGCACATGTGCGCCAATAACACTCCCGTACAGAATAGCCCTAAATTATAGTAACTTGGCAACACATACTATGGTATAAAATTATTTAAAATATTACCATTTACTTAATATTGTTTATAAAAACAGACTTCAAATTTTTTACAGTATTTATCAATGGAAATAAGTTTGAACAGTCCAGAATTAAAAGAAAGGTGGGAGTAAACAAATATTTCTTTAATAGAGTTTCCTTTTGTTAGCTACGAAGTTCTTTCAACTAAGATAGGATCGCTTTTCAAACCATATGGGTAAATTATTGGTAAAAAACGAGTAGGGGACAAACTACGAGAGCAGATAACATCGTAGGGAATGGTAGCGTGTAGAATATGGCGGTGAATTTTCTTCACATTTCTGCACTCAATTCTCAGTCCATTTAGTATAGACATCAGTGATCAACACATAACTCCTAACATATTAACCATTATACGTATTTTGGGTCAACAATAACACAACTTTGAGTTTTCTTATCACGCAATCTTCCGAGAAGTAATAGTCTTTATTCCGTATTAAAGTAAACATACCAAACACAGCAAATTTCATGGAAATCAATAGGTTCTTTAGATAAAATCTTCCAGTGGAAAAATTAAAGTAACAATATCTCCAGAACGGCTCATGGTAAATAATAAATAAGGGTACTCATTCAGTTATGATTAAAAATACTTGTAAAGCATTTATCCATTTGATAATAGTTAATACATTTTTGAATTTTTCCATTTGAAATAAAAAACGTCAATTGGGCAAGGCATGTCCATCAATTTTTATCGAAAAGCGATAGAGATCATTTACGTTCTGTAAATGATGCCCATCACTTTCACGTAAAAATTGCATATCAAATGTAAATTTCGATACAGAATTTTAACATAACTATTTTGTTATAATACTTTCTGATTTTTTATAATTTAAAAAATTTCTCTATTTTTACCTTATTAAAATTCAATAGGCTTTTGATATAGTTGATTGAAATAATCATATCAAATTCTGTGGACCGAGCCAAATTTGCTCGATGTATGTTGCCCCAAAATTCATAAGCAGATATATAAACAAATGCTCCAGCTAAATAAACTATATTGAAATATGAGGAAAATTTATTTAAGCACAAACAACGCAGAATACAGCTGTATCGAGGATCATTTTCGATAGGTCGAGACAGCCAAAAAACCAAAAGTTTAAATAGGCATAAATAGAAAAATATATGGATACATACAAGGTGTCCCAAAAAGATTGAAACGCACTTTAATTCTTTACCTGTTGGAGATAAGTGGGCAATGCAAATTGCAAAACTGTTGAAAGTAAGGTAGAAAATAAGACTATGTTCATGAATTAGTCCTCCCATAAATTTTCAAAAATTTACACTTTTCAAATTTTTATACGACCCCCTTTAGACGAATTTGGTCAATCAGAATTTTTTTATTTTTAATGCAACTGGATCATTAAAAAAACGCATATCTGTATCTTTAAAATTGAGCGAATTATATTTAATTGAAAAGTTAATTGTGAATGGGGACGATATATCAAGTTAGAAATGTAAATTTGTGAGATATCGCAAAAACGATAAAACTGGATGATAATACATAGGATACCCAACAGCGTAGTGAGTACCACTTATTATATGATATCTGTCTGTGTAATGCTTTATTTAGATGCATTTGTGAAAAAAAATTGGCACATATAAACGTATTTTTATTGAAACAATTTCCATCGTAAATTTGTTTATGATCCCTATTTTCCCTGATGAAGCAGCTCTTCACCTGGTACGGAATAGTGGCATAAGTCAGATTTTTTTCTATATCATAATTCAGTTGATTTTAATGATACAAATATGCGGGGTTTTTTAATGGTCTTGTTGCATTTAAAATAAAAATTTTCTGATTGACCAAATGTGTCTAAGCCAAGGGGGTCGTATAAAAATTTAAAAAGTGTAACTTTTTGAAAATTAATGGGAGGACTATCCTACCTTACTTTCAACATTTTTACAATTTACATGGCCCACTTATCTCCAACAGGTAAAGAATTAAAGCGCGTTTCAATCTTTTTGGGACACCTTGTCCAAAATATCTCGTCAGCGATGTCAGCGACTATGTCCACCTGAGACAGAGCCTTTCAGAAATCGGAATAAGAAACAGTCCAGGTAATCTGAAACTGAGAACTAGCAAGCAAGAATGGATCCAGTACATATCCGAAGTAACTGTATACTGCATTTTTATTATATTTGTGTTTAATTATATTGCTCAAGTTGTTTTCTTTATCCTTTGCATAAAGTATTTCTTACTTATTGAACATTGAAATGTGGAATTATATTCAGATATGCTCAGTACGTGTGAGCATATCAAAATTCGAGTCAAAAGTTGTAATCCATCTCAATTTCCCTTCACATATACTATTCTAAGTAAAGTAACATCCAATGAACTTAATAGCATCGCATATTTTTAAAATGGATGTTGCAACTCAGTATTATATGTCTAAAACTAATGCGTAACTTTAATATCTCAAACGTTAATAAGTATAAGAAGAAAATCGATCGATCAATCAATCACGCAATGTACTATTTTTTATGCCAATGAAATTACTTGCAGAACGAGTAAAGTCAATCTCTATCCAACTTAAATTCTGAAATGTAGCAACCTGAAACATTATTTTAGTCACTTTTTTTAAACCACTAGGGGGCTCCGTCCTCTGCTCGCGACGCTCGCCAACTCCCGTAACTCGCTTCACGAGTCGGGAGGCTCCAACTCACTGACGCTCACTGAGCTCTATTCGCGAGCTCTTTCGCGCCGCCTACTACGCAGTCGTTACACACAAATGGGTACCGTTCCTGTTAACTGGCATACACTTGCCCTAGAACTCGCTTCGGATCAAAACCCTAGAAACGGTCCCTTCCAATCTAGACGTCGCATACGACCGCCTAAATGTCCCATGCTAGACGGCGCTCGCAGAATCCCAACGGAAGGTTTCGCCTCTAAATCACTGACGCTCACTAACGCTCGCAGAACCCCTGAGATCCGTCCTCCATTGGCTGCCACTCATTCTCCCTTGTAACTGGATTCCCGAATTGGGAGGCTTCGCTTCCTACTCGCTGACGGTCGGTTCCTTAGCACTTTCGTGCCGCCTGGTACGCAGGCATAATATTCAAATGGATACCGTCCTTGTTACCTCACATTCACCAGTCCTAGAACTCGCTTCGCTAGCTCTTCCAATCGGACAGCGCATGCAATCGCTTACGTGTCCCATACTCGCTGACGCTCGCAGAAACCCGAGGCTCCGCCCTCCAATAGCTACAGTTCAGTAATCCCTTATCTCGATTCACGTGTCGGAAGGCTTCGCCTCCGATTCGCTGACTCTCACTGACACTCGCAGAATTCCAAGACTGCGCTCTCCATTGACTGCCACTCATTAATCGCAACTCGCCGCAGGTGTGATGCTCACGTAGGAGCTTCATCTCATTATTAGTTGAAGCTCCTCAACTCCTTTAACTTCGCGAATAATGTCACCAAGCACAGCCCCCAAATCGCTACTCTCGCCAACTAAGTATGTCGCTTCGTGAGTTAGAAGGCTTCTTCTTCTACTACTTCCTTACGCTCGCTGAACCTGCATCACGAATCCTTTCTTACCGCATGCTATTAAGAACGATAGCTAACTGTATTAGAAAGAAACGACAAAATTTCATAACTGTAGGTTTTGATGTTTGTTCTTAATACAGTTTCATAATACGTGTTATGCTTTCAGTATAGAGAAGTTTACAATAATAAAACATTTAGTTGCTGTGAAATATAACAATGACATCCTGATATTCATGATAACAATGGTTGTAACGATCCACGGTAACAATGGTCGCAACGTAAAATGTAGCGCAAATAAAGATAAATGAGCATAACTACATTTTGGAAATCATTTGTATTTGCTTCTGCAGAGCAACAAGTATGGACCCGAACGCCCAAATAAGCGTAAGGCAATGTCAACTAAATTTGTATTTCTCTATTTTTATTTCCCCTTCATTATAATAGATGGCGCGATTATATTGGCATCGAAAGTTTAGCCATTTTCAGTTAGACCAATTTTTTTCTTACTCTTGTTTCCAAGTGTGTCGAGTTTAGGTCCAAATTTGTCGTACTGCAGAAGGAAATGATTTCCGAAATGATCTTATGCTCATTTATCTTTATTTACGTTACATTTTACATTGCAAAACAGTTCATTATAAACATGTCGCTGTAACTTATCACACGAAGATGTAATTTTACACGATAGTAAGCTCAGCAGTAGCACAATTTAGGAGGTGTTATTTGAGTTAAAAATTATGTGCAATAGTAATTTTATACATGCAAATTTCACGTTTGTCAAAAGGGTTTATGTGTAGATTATAATAAATCAAATCAGCTTTTAAGGAACTAATTATCTATCATAAATATATGTACTAGAAGTTATGTGTGACGGAAATAAAATTGCTTAGTTAAAAAAAGAAAAATGTTACTTCCTATTAATTTAAATGGATGCACCTTAAATAAGCGCATCCTATGATGAAAAATATATATGAAATGCATTTTACATATGTGGAGTACCAATCTCCACTCGACTTTATCATATATGAATGTTCCATAATATTTATTTTCACTTATGTTATTTCATACTGATATTAACTACCATATATCTGTAGTTTTCATATTTTGCACCAAATTTATTCTTTTAAAATCTCACTGAATAAATTCGTTAAATGTATGTTTTTCCACGTTGGTAAAAACTTAGTAACAGCGATGAATGAAATTACCTTAGTGATAATATAAACTAGTTTTATGGCAGAAATTTATAGCGACAGTTTAAATTATAATTTTCCCACATATACGATATAATACTATATTTTTTTATTAAATTATCGTTGTTCCAGAACAGGAAAAATGCTATCAAAATCTTGAAATTCGGATAACCCAATTTCTTACTTTGGGAACTACTAAATACACTATGCATTTTAGTTTCTTACATTACATAAGACAGGACAATATTATTGGTAGATATATTGTCCTAAAAATATTGTGTCCATACCTCACACGTGGATTCACTGCTTTTCAAACGTATTTGAAGTAGTTCAGAACATTTTCGTGAAAATAATACTTTCTCTATATAATAATATGAAAAGATAAAAATGCCGTTTTAGTATAAACATGTTTAATATACGCAATTCATTTGTAAAATATATTAAATCAGTGGAAATTGAAATGGATAAACATTCTTTCTTCACGAATAAGTATCATTAAAATTCACAGTTGATAATATATTCCAAACTAGAAGAGCTGAAACCAGTGCAAATTTTTTGAAACACGGTAAACTGTTTGATATTGAAAATAGTTTTCAAAAAGTCTCATGTGCAATGCAGTTCCGCTTCTCCAGTTTTATGCACTTGCCTTATTGAACTTAGAATGTAAAAAGTGTTTGACACTTGAGTTCTAGTAATTCTGTTTTAATACCTCGATGTATTATTTTTAGTATAAAAAAAAAATTAATAGACATTCTAATTTTAACCCTTAAATACATTAAATATATTTTATAGATATGCAAAGTACGGGCACACACACACACACACACACATATGAAATAGATGGATTAATAACAAATACTAAATAATTAATGACAAAACATTAAAACAATAAAATTACCAAAACAGTTTAAACGCGGCCGCTATGCCGAAAAACAAAATGGTTCTAGTACCCTGTTGGCCAACCTCTAGCGTGAATGCACGATGCGATACGGGCGGGCATTGAGGCATGCAGGTACTGTACGGTGTCCTGCGGCATCTCATTCCACAGTTGTTGTAAGCGCGCCTCTGTTTCGTCCAAACTCATAGGCTGTCCAACTTGCTGTCCCAAGTGATCCAAACATGCTCGATCAGTGATAAGGCAGGCCAGGGAAGGGTAGTAATGTGGCGGATGCATTCTTGTGTCACCATTGCTGTGTGTGGCCGAGCATTATCCTGTCGAAACATGCCTCCTAGGAGTACTGCCATGAGTGGCAACATATGTGGCTGAAGGATGTTACGAACATACCGCTGGGCTGTCACGGTTCCGTGGATCAATATTAGAGATGACCGGGTGTCGTATGCGACGGCAACCCATACCATCACACCAGCTGTTTGAGCAGTGTTCTGCACAAAAATAAGAAAAACATATCAAGCCAGTTTAAAGATTGATTACTGCGTTGATTACTATTAATACCGCACCTTTGAGAATAAAATATCAAAGTTTATTTATTCTTAGTTGCGTTGACTATTTAATAATATCTCTTTAACCATCATATGAGAATTATGCAAAAGCATATTAAATTGAATTATCTAAACTTGGCCGTTATTTGCTTATTCGTGGAACATTGCATTGTGTGCCGCTGATATAACCCCCAATTTCATCTTTAGTGCGAATTCTGCAAAGAAATATTAATTAACATACTACTAAATTAATTGCACCATTTTAACTTTAACAGTAAATTATTTATTAACAACATAGATCACTTAATTACATAAATACAATAATTATTCCTTTTATTCGTGCCGGGGTGAGACAATTAGTTAAAAATGCCTAAAATGTATTTAAGACCATCAACAATATTTAATGGGAATATACCTTCACTTTCGGCTTTGGCCATAGACCACAATTATTGCATCAGCATTTCGTACTGGCCGTAACTGTACGTGTTTGGCTCCAACTCGGACAGCTTCTTGTACTGCAATTGATCTAGCCATTCTTTTGAAATCTCTACGAAACACTCTGCAACACTTGCGTAACATTTCTCTGCTGCATCTCTCTACTGTGCGGTCTCATGGAAATACTCGGGACTCGTCATGGCATTCTGACATCTTCTTTCGGACTTTACCAGCTACTTCATTACTTGTTTCATAACTACTAACTCGTATTCTTGTAGAAGTTGTGTAATATCATCTCGTGGTTGCCGCCTCTTTTTGCCCGAGGTCTGACACACCTCTTTGATTCTTATTGGTAGCCTTCAGGTCGAAGCTATAAGCATCTTCACAATTGGTCAACCTTTTAACCAATGTCGTTGCTTTATCTTATCCTTAGAGTCTGTCGACCCACCTGTCTTGACGCCCCTAAATTTATGGTTTCTTCTTACCTTTGGGTCAGTGTGTTGTAAACACTGGCGTCATTTCTTTTCAAGCATTGTTTGCTAGTGCAGCAAACCTTAAATATTGAACATAGAACTGTCTCAGAAAAACGGGTGTGAGCTCTACTTCTGTTCTCATATAAAGCGAAAGCAAGATTGAGGGGTTCACCACGGGACCTCCACACACGGACACGGTTGTCTTCACTGCCTACATTGAATTTCGATTCGTCGCTAAAGAAGACCTGGTTCCATTCGGTTGCAGTTCTATCCCGTCGAGAGCGGCACTACTCCAAACGGAGGCGACGGTGGGCGGGTGTCATTGGCAGCACGCGTAATACGATACCAAATACGATACCCTCGAGACCAAATATTCTTCAGCCAGACGCCTCGCGATGGTACGGACACGGACAGACACAGGAGTCTGTAGTGAATGTGCTACCTGTGTCCGGATAGCGGACAATGGTGCAGTTGGCGCTGTGTATGCGTGTCGGGTAATGTGACGGTATTCTCGACTATTGGTCTGTCAAGGCCGTTCTGAGCCAGGCAGCCGTGTCTGTAACCTCTCTCTCGTCCAGTGGTCCCAACACCTCCTCACAGTAAAGCCAGAACGGCTTAGGTGGCGGGCTACTGGCCGAGCAAACCACTCGGCTCCATCATCTCATTGATTCTTCCTCTCTCGAACTCTGATATCTGATCATATTGTCTTCAATGACGACGTGACGGCATCCTTAATGAAGAAGCGTCATCTGCAACAGATTGATACCAGGCAAAAAAGCCTGTACGTACCTATTTTCTGCGCCAGGGGAACGAAGTTCAACCTCCTCTGGTGGAACTACGCAATGCGCAATTACGCTGTATTCCTAATCATTTGCATATCTGACACACATTCATGCCATGTTTCATTACGATCCCACACTTACTTCTTGGTGCGCAAATTTTTATGCCAATGAGTGTATATAACATATTCGTATAACTGCATATATAGAATCCATTCGCTCAAACTTCATTTTTCCCAATTCCGCTTTTGTCACCTTCTTTGTCAAATTACCATTCAGATCTAGTCTTCCTTATAATCCTAAAAGTGTTTGCTCTCTACTGTCCTCTGTCGTGAATTTAAACCTGATCGTTTCACTGATATTTCCATTTTCGATCGTATCCGCCCTGACAGATTTAAATGTAATTCTTTAAACCAGGCCAGGGTGTATGTAGTCCCCATTGTCTCGCGTAATAACAATTTCAAATTTTGTATTGGTAAAACTAAGATTAGTATTATATTGTCCGACCATTCTCAGGACATTTAAAGAAAAAAACTTTCTACAGCTTTTTCTCAAACTATTGTCTATGAACATCTTTTCCCCTATGATAAAATATTTCTTTAAAGTGGTTGTAATAACACACAGACCACGAATCGGACCACAGGCTACGAATTGCATCGATATTTATTTATCTCTATCACGGTTCTATTTGCATTTACACCGATTCAAACTATTAATATTATTTTGTGTCTAATACTTGATTCCATAGAGGCAAACTATTGCCCATATAGCTGAGCATCTCAAAATAGCTATCTTTGCTTTTTCTATCTAATTACTTTTGCATTATTTATATTTCGCATTTTCCTGCACTTCATATTTTATGCACACATTTATACATTTCTTATTGAATATGTTATTATCGCTTGGAAAAATGTAATATACGAATTTATTTCATGTTTATATGTGCTTCCCAATGTACTTATGCTATATTTGAAGTCTATGATGAAGATAATTAAATGCCAGCAAGCGCAAAAGTTGTAATGTTTCGTCTTTAATTGTGCAAATAAAGTTATTTTACTCTATTTAATTGTGGATGCGTCATCAATTTATGTTATGTATAATACCCCATTATACTTAATTCCTATATTTCTACATATATATATCTGTTGTGTAGGGTCCATTTAAAATAAAAAAGTATGTATTTCATTAGATTAATGGCTACGAAATCGTTAGGTCGGACTGCAGACATACGACTTATTGTTAGATCAATTTGCAGAATTTAAAACAGTTTAATATTGACAGTTTAATACTTTTATACTGAAAAAAGTGAAATAGGTCCACTTCAAATATAGGAATAAGCAATATTTTCTATTGTTCAATGGATAAGTCGTCGTCTTATCAATTAATGATCGATAGTTCGAATTTCGGTAAGACTTACATTTTGTACTTTTGTATTCCATCATTTCTAGGAAATCAATAGACATTTGGAGAAATTTCTATGTAGATAATCCCTTAATGTTTATCACTACCAGACAATAACACTCGTCACTCCAGAGAATCCCAAAAATAAAAGCATTAGGATCGCAGAGGGATCAAACAAAGGTTGCAGGAAAACAACCAAAGAATTTATATTTTTCTGTAGGAAATAATGCTTTTAAAATGAGTAGAATTGAAATAATTTGTATTTTTATCATACCACTAAGTAAAAACATTACATTTACATCTAGCGTTGTGGGTTATCTACCTACATATAAAATTCTCTAGCAGTTTTACTGAAGTTACAATATCCGCATCTCATAGCCATGCACACATGCATAGACACACACCGATAAAAGTATATATTTCTACAAGTGTTTAAAAGGTGTAAAACGGTAATTATATACAGGCAATAGTTTTCGATATGTGATGTATTTTGTAACATTTCATGCAACATCAGTTATTTTTAAATATTACTTTCAATATCCCATCAAATCTATTTTTACTCATCGATATATTTTTGAATTGTAAAACTCCATTATAATATTTTCAACTTCATAAAGATACTTAAATTTAAATATTGCATTCCTATATTTCTTTACTTCGGTATTTAATGAGAAGTTCTTGTATTTTTAACTTACTGTAAAAAGTTATACCTTAAGAGCCGTCGAGTGAATACTGCTAATTGGGCTCTGGAGTTTTAAATTGATGTCATGCTACTTTTTTATGCTTTCAAAATTTAATGGGGACGCTCTTAATGTAATTTTTTTAACGAAACAATAGTTAAAATATTCAAGCAGAAAAATTGTTTATGAATAATTTTTTTATTCTTAAATAATATAAAAACCAATAAATAGTTTTGGATATGAAGTTTTCTATAATTTCTCGTTAATTTTGTCCAATTTAAACTCCAAGGGGATGTAAAAATAATAACATTAGTATTAACCAAAAATTTTGAACTGCAGCTGTCGAGAATTTGTGTACGAGTACCTCAGTAATTTATTTGCATGCATCTTCGTGTGTGCACGCGTGTATGAGTATGTCTGTAAGGCATGAATGTGATGTGATAACAATTGCATGTATAGTCATTGCATTTTATGTATAAATACATTATGTAACAAACATTTAAACATTTAGTGGGGGTTTTATTATTCATGATTATTGTATGCTAATTTTACTTTTCATTAAGCTAATTTATGTACGAAACTCCTCAACTCGGATTCCAAGAATCACGTACTCACGATTCGCCAGGATTATAAGAAAAGACAGACCTTGGATAAGAAATGATTCGGATTCGTTTTCGTAGTCGAGAAGCATGAAATCGTGAAACGTCATCGTTGAGTTTCAGCTGCTGCCTTTCTACCATGTTCGCGCGTGTGTGGTTCTGTTCATTCGTGGAAGTTTGCATCGAAGTTATAGACTCTACAAGTTGTGAGTATATATATCTATGGTATGATAGTTTGATCATTATAGATTCAGTTCAGTAAGATGTTAAGGTTGAATTTCGGTCTAGATTATTATGTCAGCAGATTAAGATGGGATATTGCTAGTCTTGTAAATATTCTGTATATGTAATTGTATTTTGAGTTATCAGCGATGTTAGCTGGAATTAATTATGTTGTTTGTTAATGTCATAAATTACACTGGTGCATAAAAAAGGCAGGATTTTGGGAAGTAGTAGAAAAATACCTTAAAAATACTTTGCAATGATTCCCGAACATATTAACACGATAGCGAACTTTACAATTTATGTAACAAACATTTAAATAATTATGTAACAAAAATATACGAAACAAATGAAACTTACAATTCCCTTGATTTGAAATCGAACCATTAGCTAATGAATTGATATTAAAATACTATATTTCAACATAAATCTGACGAATGTCCCCAATTTACTGGCATCACTATAGTGTTGACAAGTAATACCAAATTGAAATAAGTAACTTTTAAGGAATTATTTGAACAAATCCATAGAATTTATTTATGTAACTTGTGAAATAAATCTCATAAAAGTACATACTTTTATTCTTAACTATAATGCAAATAATATTTAGTTATTCGCAAATTTTTATATAACATGTAGAATTAACGTATATGATAAAGTGAATCAGAGAATAGCAATGTATATATTTAACTTTATAATCAAACTACATATAATTTAAAAAATGTGCCTCTAGTTGAGAAGCCTTATTCTCATACTGATATTATAGTTGTTCAATTGTTGAACCAATACATTTTTTCCTTAAAAGTGACAAAAATCTATTTGAATACTATGTAATTGCAATGATGCTATTTTTCACTACAATTTTATAAACTTAAGTTCCGTAATCATTGAGTCATAAGTAACCCCTTTTGTGCATAAATATGTCAAGTTTTGTTCTATGTTGACATGTTAAGAAAATGTAAAATTTCAAATGAATTTTGAAGTTTTTATTCGAATTTTTAAAAATTTCATCTAGTTCTCGATTTTTCGTTAACAAAGCTAGATAAATATTCCTTGAAAATCCATTAATATCTACATCATCTATAGTGTACATAAGAATTCTAAAACATATAGACGGCAGACGGACATTACTCAAAAATAAATCGATACGTATTTAGAAATTCTAAAACATATAATGGCATCAAAATCTCGAAAATGAGAATTTTCGTGAAAACAATTTCCCTATATTCTATATATGAGAAGAAAAATTTTTATTTGTCTGGGACAAAATAATAAAATTAAAATTTATACATGCAATAAAATTTCTGTCACATTATATAACAATATAGAGGAATTTTTGTTTAAATAAATAAATATAAAATTATTAATGTATACCACTACAAGATCTGATTACAACATTATAATGAAATAAAATATATTATATGCATAAAACATGATGTTAGACTTCATTTATTTATTGTATAGTTATAAAGCTATATACAATAGAATATCATTCAAAACATTTATATTTAGAATAATGCATTGAAATAAAATAATGTTGCAAAATTCAGCCTATTAAGAAATCTAAAAAATAAATTTAAAAAAAGCAAAAATGTAATACTGGGAGAAACGAAAATATCAATTTTGTTATCTTGTTTCCGAAACTGCATTATCCGCAGTAAAGGCTTTTAGCTTATATCCAGTGTCGGTGTTATTTTATTTGAAATTTTATATTCAATAATTTTATATTAAAAAGTAATCCAGATTCATTTAAATAAACGGATCATAAAATTATGTGAAAACTTTCGCCATACTAATATGACAAATATGCATAATCTAATGATTTTGAACGTTTATAAATTTTGTAACACATTTGGATATCCTTGCAAAAAGTGAAATCTACTTGGGAATACTTTGAAGAACAAAATTTTTGCAGACAATTTACATATTCCAATTTGATGCAGAAATCAATGTTTTTCATTATATTATATTGGAAAAATATCACTATGTTTACCTATTGCCTGTGAAATTTTTGCATGGGAGGCTCGAAATAATAAAATTTATGATCATTTTAGGATTTCTAGTATACCATTCCAAATTTTCACCATAGTTCAAATCATTGGGGAAAGTTAAGAATGAAGTAGTATAGTTTTGAATTGAAATATAGCTTTGATTTAGGAGGGAATGTTTCAAGGATAAGATGCATTTTTAAATTACGATATTACCAATGGCCTTTTGACGTTCAGTATAACAGTTCGAAAAGTTCCCTATATCAAAGTGATGAAGGGAAGAATGAATATTGTATATTCTCTTAAAAAGAAAGTGTTTATCTCGTCGCCTTCTTGACTCATTTCCTCTCGTCTTTAAGACGTAGATGAGTTATGCATGCTGAGAGGAATATTTATAATAAAGTGCATAAAACTAATTTCCAGTAAAGATTATATAATGTTTATGTGAGACGTTTATACATATATATTTTTAACCAACGACAGAGCGCTGTGATCAGCTCATATACGTCAGCAAAACCACAGGTCTGATAATAACATGAGAACTGCCGTCATATAACAGATAAAAACTTATCTCTGGCGTTTCCCTTCCAGATTACCGGCAAAACTCTTAAAGCTGGATACAAGGGGGGAAAATGAATATCGGAATGATACATTTCTTGCACATTTGCATCACTCTTAAACAGCAGATGTCACTGCACCTCTATCCTGAGAAATTGCAACGATTAATAGGGGATAAAAATAGCCCAATGTTTGTTAGTGATAAAAGTATTTTTTTTAATTCACCAGTAAATCGAATTTAAAAATACCTGGTTTGAACACAGCCATAAAAGAATGTTTTAAAGAACATGAATTGAACATAGTTAATTCTTTATACGGATAAAATATTTAATTTACTTCAGAAAATATCTGCAAATTTAAAGTTTAACAAAGTACTTTGTTAAGCCATCTTTGTTACAAATAATAGAAAGAGCATTTCGAAAACTCGTTATGTCGTTTCTCTCTAGAAACCAGAAGAAAGTTTCTAAAATGTAAATACTCGAAGCTGTACTTTCCAGACACCGAACGCTACAAGTTGCAGTCAAGATAATTATCGCATAAGTTATTCTGAAAGATGGTATTACGTTTGTAAATTAAAATGTGAAACTAGTAAAGTAATTCCCGTAACTTTCTCAATTCACTTAAGAACCTTCGACAGTTAGGAATTGATGTACTGGGTGTCCAAAACATTAATTAATTAAAGATATTTCGCTGTTTATTTAAACCATAAGTAGTAGAATTATTTTAAAACGATTACGAATTCTGCGGGCATTTAGAAGCACAAAATAATAAAAATAATTCTTTGACTGGTGTGATCTATTATTTATGGAATTCCAGTGGTTGTGAGTATTTTTATATACTCTTTCAGTTAATTATTAAATCAGTTAATCATATTATCTGTTTATAACTCAGCGAGAAATGAAAGTTTTATATAAAGCGATTTAGAATATTTTTAATTTTTAAAATATTTATAATTTTTCAGAAAATGTCAGTAAATTTATTGTCCAACCACGCATTTTTCTAGGTCATCTCTGTTACAGATTGTACAAAAACCAGTTCCCAAACTCGGTGTATAATTTCTCACCAGAAACCAGTAAAAAATTGCCAGAATGTTAATATGCGATACTGCACTATCAAAACACCAAAATCTGCACACTGTAGAGATAATTGTTATAATAATTATCCCACAAAGTTATTCTGAGAGATGATATTACGTTTGTAAATTAAAATGTCAAATGCGTAGAGTAATTTTTAGTAACTTACTCAATTCGCTTTAGAACCTACATCAGTTAGAAATTTGATCTACTAAGTGTTCCAAGATTATTTTATTAAAAAAACGTTTTCTGTTTATTTAAAACGTAAGTAGTAGAATCATTTTAAAGGGATTACAATTTCTAAAGGGATTAAAATTTCTGGCATTTAGTAACACAAAATAAGGAAAATAATTATCTGACTAGTAATATTAATAGAATTTCAGCTCTCGTATGTATTTATATTTGCTTTTTCAGCTAAGCCTCAAATCTGTGGCAGAAGCCGACTCTGCTCCTTCCAAAGACATCGATCGAAGATGCTAGGATACCCGAATCATAAGTTCGGAGTGGAAGCTAGCTTTTGCTTTAACCTTATAATGTCGGTCTTGTAAGCAAGAGATCCCGAGTTCGGTCCCTGCAACATCAACTCTTATAAGGATGACTCTGGACGTTTGAAGCACGCAACCGTCTCTCTCCAAAGATCGCACCTCTCAATACGATATGGCAGCACCACACGGAGCCAGAGGCGCTACCACTCCCTCCCTGGTTGACCACACTGACGTCACGCCTGAGGTACGACACGCTTCCGGGCCATTCTGCCCCTCGACTGACTTTCGGATGGGGACGCGACGCGCGGGGGTTTTCAGGGTGGCTCCCTCCTCGCCGGAATTCGACCGGGGCTTTTCACCAGGGGTGGAGTGTGTGGCAACAGCCGACTCTGCTCCTGCCAAAGAAACCTATCGAAGATGCTAGGATACCCGAATTATAAGTTCGGAGTGGAAGCCAGCTTTTGCTCAAACCTTATAATGTCGGTCTTGTAAGTACCAGATCCCTGGTTCGGGCCTGGCAACATCAAGTGCTACAAATCTCTCAAATCTGTTTTTAAGTCAGTGAGAAATGAAAGTTTTATGTAACGCGATTTAGATCATTTTTCATTTTCAATACCCATTAAAATATGTACATTTTTACAGAAAATATAATTTCTCTCCAGACAATAGAATAATGTTGCTCGAGGGTAAATATTCAATACTGCACTCATCAGATAACAAACTCTGCAAATTGCAGTTAAGATAATTATCCTACTAAGTTATTCTGAAAGATGGTATTATGTTTGTAAATTAAAATGTCAAATGCGTAAAGTATTTTTCGCAACCTACTCAATACACTTAAGAACTTACGTCAATTAGAAATTGATGCACTAAATGTTCAAAGCATTACGTAATTAAAAGACTTTTACTGTTTATTTAAACCGTAAGTAGTGGAATAATTTTAAAGCGATTACAATTACTAAAGAAACGTAGTAACACAAATTACAGAGAGTAATTATCTGATTAGTATGTACCATTATTTATAGAATTGCAGATTTTATTCGCAATCTATATATATTAATTGCCAATTGTCCGTCTGTCACGCATTTTAGGCACTTTCGGAATAGATAGAGACTAGCAATTTGGTACACGGCTCGGACGTTCGATGAAACCCCCTGGAAAAATCGAATTTATCGAAAACGTTATCTAAAGAGGGATGCTCCACACCAAAACATTTAAAAAGTGAAAGGATAGAAAAGCATACTTCCGATGAGATAGAGTTTTCAAATTTGGTGTATCGGTAAATCGTTCGAAAGGAAGAAAATGTGTAATTTCAGATTTCCAATATTTCCTACTTAAGGAGGTGTGCCATACACCAAAAGTTTCGAAAAATGAAATAATAGGAAAGCATGTTTTGCGAAGAGATAGAAACTTCAAATTTTGTGTATAGGTAAATCGATCGAAAGGAAGAAGGTGTGCAATTTTAGATTTCCAATATTTACCACTAAAGGGGATGACGCACACCAAAAGTTTCGAAAAGTGAAATAATAGAAAATCATGCTTTGTGATGAGTTAGAAACTTTAAATTTGGTGTATGGGTAGATCGTTCAAAAGGAAGAAAGTGTGCAATTTCATATTTCTATTATATTTTCTACTTAAGGGGGTGCCGCACATCAAAAGTTTCGATTTACCGAATAAATGATAAAAGATCCTTTAAAACTTGACAGAGGTTTGAAATTTGATATATGGGCAAATCATTTGAACACTCAAAACGAATATAGTTTTTCAAAAATGTTCGTTTAAGAGGATGTTACCGAGTAAAACGTTCGAAAAGTGAATTGATAAAAAACCATGCTTCAGAATGAGAGAGTGATATCAAATTTTGTGTAAGGGTAGATAGTTTAGAAGGAAGAAAGTGCACAATTTCAGTTTATGAATATTTTCTACTTTAGGGGTGCCGCACACCAAAATGTTCGATTTTCGGAATAAAGGAGAAACGCCCCTTTTAAAAAGTTATAGAGGCTTGATATTTGGTATATGGGTGAATCATCTGATAGAAAACACAAAAAGAATATTGTTTTTCAAAAATTTATATTTAAGGGAGTATGTACGCCAAACTAAAGTATTCCCGGCCACACAAATTGCTGCCAGAAGCCTTCGGGTTGGCGTGTGGTCTGGGTCTTCAACACTAAAGTATTCGAAAGGTGACATGCTAGAAAAGCATGCTTCGCTGTGAGATAGATACTTCAATTTTGGTGTATGTGTAAAAAGTTGGAAATGAAGAAAGTGTGCAATTTCAGTTTTCCAATATTTGCTATTGTAGGGGATGCCGCTCACTAAAAGTTTCGATTTGACGAACAAATGAAAAACGCCTCCTTTACAATGTCATAGAGGCTTGAAATTTAGTATATAGGCTAACCATATGACAAAAAAACCAAAGATGAATACGGTTTGACAGAAATGTTCATTAACGGGGTGCTTCACAGAAAAAAGTTCGAAAGGAAAAATAATAAAATAGGGGTGCCTCAAGATAAGATAGACTTCCATGTGGTGTTATAGGTAAATAATTCGAAAGAAAGAAATGCGCATATTAAGTTTCCCAATATTTTCATCTTTAAGTGGTTCTGCACACCAAAATATTCGATTTGTCGAGTAAATGTGAAACGCGATTCATTAAACAATTTACATTATTCAGGGGTTTCGGCTAATATATTTAAATCACATAAAATCACAAAAAGAACATTTTTGAATTATCCCTTTAGTTTATATCCAATGTCGGTGTTTTTTATTAGAAATTTTATATTCAATAATTTTATATTAAAAAGTAATCCAGATTCATTTTTATTACCGGATCATAAAATTATGTGAAAACTTTCGCCATACTAATATGGCAAATATGCATAATCTAATGATTTCGAACGTCTGTAAGTTTTGTAACAAATTTAGATATCCTTGCAAAAAGTGAAATCTACTTAGGAATACTTTGAAGAACATAATTTTTGCAGACAATTTACATATTTAAATTTGACACAGAAATCAATATTATTCTTATTAATATATTGGAAAATTTTCTAAGGTAACTGTTTGGACGGCCGGGAAGTGCCACCCAATTTAGACCGGAATCCAGTGGGGGAGGCATCCACAGGGACCGTACTCTCCTTACCCTACAACTAACTTCTCGGAAGGACTTACGGACCCACATGTTTAACGTGATCGTACTCCGCATGAACACGGCGGCAGTTGTGGCAGCGTGCAAATCCAGCGCACAAACCACCGGGCTACCGCGCTCGAAATGTGTCAACAGCACGCGGTGTTCCCAGGTGGTCACCCACCCAAGTACTAACCGCGCCCGATACTGCTTGACTTCGGTGATCTAACGAGAACCGGTGTTTTCAGCACGGTACGGCCGTTGGCATACCTACTGCATGTGAAATTTTTGAGTGAAGGCTTGAATTAATATAATTCACGATAATTATATGGTTCCTAGTATACCATTCCACATTTTCACCATAGTTCAAAGCATTAGGGAAAATTAAGAACGAAATAACATAGTTTTGAATTGAAATATAGCTTTGATTTACGAGGAAATGATTTCAAGGATAAGATGCATTTTTAATTATGATATTACCCATGGGCTTTTGCCGTTCAACATAACAGTTCGAAAATTTCCCTATATCAAAGTGATATAAAGAAGCATGGATATTGTATATGCTCTTAAAAAAAAGTGTTCATCTCGTCGCCATGATTTTACTCATTTCCTCTCGTCCTTAAGACGTAGATGTTGTGCATGCTGCAAGGACTGTTTACAATAAAGTGCATAAAAATACTTTCCAGCAAAGATTATACAATGTTTATATGAGACGTTTATACAGATTTATTTTTAGCCAACGACAGAGTGCCGTTATCAGCTCATCTACGTTAACAGAACTACAGGTCTGATAATAACATGAGAACTGCTGTCATATAATAGATAAAAACTTACCTCTGGCCTTTCCCTTCCAGATGACCGGCAAAACTCTTAAAGCTGGATACAAGGGGAAAGAATAAATATTTGAATGATATATTTCTTGCACATTTGCATCACTCTTAAACAGCAGATGTCACTACACCTATACCCTGAGTAATTGCAACGATGAATGGGGGATGAAACAGCGCAATATTTGTTTGTGATAAAAGTTTTTTTTTCAAAACTTTCACCAGTAAATCGAAATTAAAAATATCTGGTTTGAACACAGCCATAAAAGAAAGTTTTAAATAACATTATTTTGAACATAGTTCATTTTTAATATGCATAAAATATTTAATTTCCTTCAGAAAATATCTGCAAATTTAAAGTTTAACAAAGTACTTTGCTAAGCCATCTTTGTTACATATAATAGAAAGAGCATTTCTAAAACTCGTTATGTCGTTTCTCTCTAGAAACCAGAAGAAAGTTTCTAAAATGTAAATACTCGAAGCTGTACCCTCCAGACACAGAATTCTACAAATTGCAGTCAAGATAATTATCGCAGAAGTTATTCTGAAAGATGGTATTACGTTTGTAAATTAAAATGTGAAACTAGTAAAGTAATTCTCGTAACTTTCTCAAATCACTTAAGAACCTTCGACAGTTAGGAATTGATGTTCTTGTTGTTCAAAACATTAATTAATTAAAGGTCTTTCGCTGTTTATTTAAACGGTAAGTAGTAGAATAATTTTAAAACGATTACGATTTCTGCAGGCATTTAGAAGCATAAAATAATGAAAATAATTCTTTTACTGGTGCGATCTATTATTTATGGAATTCCAGTGGTTGTGAGTGTTTTATATACTTTTTCAGTTAATAATCAAATCAGTTAATCATATTATATGTTTATAACTCAGCTAATTTTTCAGAAAATATCAGTAAATTTATTGTCTAACCGCGCATTTTTCTAAGTCATCTCTGTTACAGATTGCACAAAAATCATTTTCAAAACTCGATATATATTTTCTTATCAGATCCCAGTAAAAAATTGCGAGATTGTAAATATTCAATACTGAACTATCCAGACACCAAACTCTGTATTAGAGATAATTGTTATGATAATTATCCCACAAAGCTATTCTGAGAGATGGTGATGTGTGGATTTTTACCACACGTTTGGTCAGAAAGCAAAAATCATTATTATTCTCTCCCATTAAAGTGATCTCCGACATTGGCCGTGTCGAATAAAATACATATAATCAATCAAATAAGATTTTAATTAGAAATGAGGACAGTGAACCAAACTTAAAAACAATAACACATTATTTTAATTTCTCTTTTAAATAAATAAGAACATATTTAATTAACACTCTCACTAAATCATAATTATTTCCCATCTCATACTCGTAGACGTATAGTCATTTACGTCTATTCTCAGTATAACAATAATTGCTCCGTGCCATACGCACGCTTCTCATAATTATCCATATTTGGGAAATATAATCGAATTCCTTCATTAAAATTATAGTTAAAATCACACTAGCAATAAATTTATGTATCTAACAAAATGTAATTAAAACAATTTACACACTGATTAATTTACTCAAGTTTAAAAGCTAGTACGATATCGCGAGAGAGAGCAGTAATATAGTGTCACCAAACTGAATGTAAAGGACATGCATTGCGTACATTCGATACTTCGTTGGACCGTCATCGGTTGCGGAGTCCTTGGGCGAGGAATCGTCGGATGCCCATCATCTCTGCAGTCGCTTTTTAGGAGACTTCTCTCCAAAATCAGAAAATCAATTAACGCTTTTCTGTCAAAATCTGACCCTCTCTCGAACATCCGAAAATGTCACCTCCTACTTAATTACGTCCTAGATTGTTATTGTCTCCCCCACTGTAGCCCCTGGTATTTTCATTGGATTTTAAAGAGTTACATCCACCTATTGGGTGCTGACATCACGGTGGGTTGGTTGGCACCCCAGAATTACTGTGTGACATCTGGGCCAAAATTCCCACGTACCCAGGCGCACGTGCGGTCGGAAACGGTCAAGGATCAGCTCTCCCCAAGGCGCCCTGCTGAGGGCCCCTCTGAAATTGAGAAGTCGTTGTCTATGAAGTTGGAAAATCATTGTTCTCGCTTCCTTGCAGGTGTCCTTCTGGGGAAACCTATATTAGTTGTAAAAGAAATACAGGGACCATCTTTGGAAGTTGTAATCCCTCTCCAATTTATGATGTTACATATTGCCATGTAACAGATGGTATTACGTTTGTAAATTAAAATGTCAAACGCGTGGAGTACATTTTAGTAACCTACTCAGTTTGCTTTAGAACATCCATCAGTTAGAAATTGATGTACTAAATGTTCAAAGATTATTTAATTAAAAATTTTTTCCCGTGTATTTAAAACGTAAGTAGTAGAATCATTTTAAAAGGATTAAAATTTCCGAAAGCATTTAGTAACATAAAATAAGGCAAATAATTATCTGACTAGCATTATTTATAGAATTTCAATTCTTGTGTGTATTTATATCTGCTTTTTCAGCTAAGCATCAAATCTCTCAAATCTGTTTTTTAGTCAGTGAGAAATGAAAGTTTCATATACCGCGATTTAGATCGTTTTTCATTTTCAATACCCATTAAAATATGTACATTCTTTCAGAAAATATAATTTATCTCTAGACAACAGAATACTGTTGCTGGAGTGTAAATATTCGATACTGCACTCACCAGACACCAAACTCTACAAATTGCAGTTAAGATAATTATCCCACTAACTTAATCTGAAAGATGGTATTACGTTTGTAAATTAAAATGTCAAATGCGTAAAGCAATTTTCGCAATCTATTTAATACACTTAAGAACTTACGTCAGTTAGAAATTGATGTACTAAGTGTTCAAAGCATTACTTAATTAAAAGAATTTTACTGTTTATTTAAACCATAAGTAGTGGAATAATTTTAAAGCGATTACAATTACTAAAGAAACGTAGTAACACAAATAACAGAGAGTAATTATCTGATTACTATGTACCATTATTTATAGAATTGCAGATTTTATTCGCAATCTATATATACTAATTGCCAATTGTCCGTCTGTCACGCTTTTTACGCACTTCCCGAATAGATAGAGTCTAGCTATTTGGTACACGGCTCAGACATTCGATAAAAACCCCTGGAAAAATCGAATTTTTCGAAAACTTTCTCTAGAGGGGAATGCTACACACCAAAACGTTCAAAAAGTGAAAGGATAGAAAAGCATACTTTGCGATAAGATAGAGACTTCAAATTTGGTGTATTGATAAATAGTTCAAAAGGAAGAAAAGGTGCAATTTCAGATTTCCAATATTTCCTACTTAAGGAGGGGTGCCATACACCAAATCTTCGAAAAGTTAAATAATAGGAAAGCATGCTTTGCGATGAGATAGAGACTTCAAATTTGGTGTATAGGTAAATCGTTCGAAAGGAAGAAAGTGTGCAATTTTAGATTTCCAATATTTTTTACTTAAGGGGGTGCCGCGCACCAAAACGTTCGAAAAGTGAAATAATAGGAAATCATACTTTGTGATGAGTTAGAAACTTTGAATTTGGTGTATGGGTAGATCGTCCAAAAAAGAAGAATGTGTGCAATTTCATATTTCCAATATTTTCTACTAAAGGGGATGCCCCACACCAAAAGTTTCGATTTACCGAATAAATGAGAAAAGCTCCATCAAAATTTGATAGAGGCTTGAAATTTGATATATGGGCTAATCCTTCGACAGAAACTTCGACAAAAACAAAAGACGAATATAGTTTTTCAGAAATGTTCGTTTAAGGGGATGTCACAGAGTAAAACTTTCGAAAAGTGAATTGCTAAAAAACCATGCTTCGGAATGAGATAGTTATATCAAATTTGGTGTCAGGGTAGATAGTTTAGCAGGAAGAAGGTGTACAATTTCAGTTTAAGACTATTTTCTACTTTAGGTGGTACCGCTCACCAAAATGTTCGATTTTCGGAATAAAGGAGAAACGCTCATTTTAGAGCGTGATAGAGTCTTGATATATGGTATAAGGGTTAATCATCTGATAGAAATCACAGAAAGAATAGAGTTTTTCAAAAATGTATATTTAAGAGAGTGGGTACACCACACTAAAGTAATCGAAAGGTGACATGCTAGAAAAGCATGGTTCGCTATGAGATAGAGACTTCATATTTGGTGTACGCGTAAAAAGTTGGAAATGCAGAAAGTGTGCAATTTCAGTTTTCCAAAATTTGCTATTGTAGGGAATGCCGCTCACTAAAAGCTTCGATTTGCCAAACAAATGAAAAACGCCTTCTTTACAATGTGATAGAAGATTCAAATTTAGTATTTGGGCTAATCATTTGACAAAAAAACTAAAGATGAATACGGTTTGACAGAAATGTTCATTAACGGGGTTCTTCCCAGAAAATTGTTCGAAAAGAAAAATAATAAAATAAGGGTGCCTCGGGATGAGATAGACTTTCATGTGGTGTTATAGGTAGATAATTCGAAAGAAAGAAATGCGCATATTAAGATTCCCAATATTTTCATTTTTAAGGGGTTCTGCACACCGAAATATTCGATTTGTCGAATAAATGTGAGCTTATTTCGAGACCGTTGATTTTCAACGGGTATTCGGCTAGTATATTTAAATCACATAAAATCACAAAAGAACATTTTTTAATTATCCATTTAGTTTATAGCAAGTGTCGGTGTAATTTTATTTGAAATTTAATATTCAATAATTTTATATTAAAAAGTAATCTAGATTCATTTTAACTACCGGATCATGAAATTATGTGAAAACTTTCGCTATACTAATATGGCGAATATGCATAATCTAATGATTTCGAACGTTTGTAAAGTTTGTAACAAATTTAGATATCCTTGCAAAAAGTGAAATCTACTTAGGAATACTTTGAGGAACATAATTTTTGCAGACAATTTACGTATTTAAATTTGACGCAGAAATCAAATTTTCTTATTAATATATTGGAAACTGTTCACCATGTTTACCTACTGCATGTGAAATTTCTGCATGAAGGCTTGAATTAATGAAATTTACGATAATTTTAGAATTCATAGTATACCATTCCATATTTTCACCATAGTTCAAAGCATCAGGGAAAATTAAGAATGAAATAGCATAGTTTTGAATTGAAATATAATTTTGATTTAGGAGGAAATGATTTCAAGGATAATATGCATTTTTAATTACGATATTACCAATGGCCTTTTGACGTTCAAAATAACAGTTCGAAAAGTTCCCTATATTAAAGTGATATAGAGAAGCATGAATATTGTATATGCTCTTAACCCTTTCGGGACGGCGGCATTCCGGAGCTGTCGCGGCCCAAAAGACGAAGCGCTTCGCTTCCGAACTGGTCGAAAGGGACGGCGCTTTTTTTGCGCTAAGCCTAACTCTTGAAAAAAATTCACTAAAAATCACCTATTTAACATAGAAATCTTCTTTTTTCAGGAATAAAAGAAATATTTATGTTCTATTTGATGTATAATTTTCATACACATCTGAATACAAAATACTCGTTAGTTGCTCCCATTCTTTTATCCGAAATAAACGAATAATTTCACTGCCTCTAAAACCCAAACAAAAAAAAAAATACTCTCTTATATTCCTATGATTCACCAATGAAATCGTAACGCTGAAATAAAAATAAAAACCGAAACTCAATTATAAAATTGTTGATGCTACGAGAATTACTCTGTTTATATTACAAAATGATTTTCACCGCTCCAAATGGAGAAATAATTCATTGGATCCTCTTCTGCCAAGGTCATGCCTCTGCAAAATACATTGAAGTTAGTTCCATGGACAAATAATGCCATCTAGTACACAAATTAAATCGTTTCGCGTGGTGGCACTTATAGGTGCCACTGCGGTAAAATTTCCTCTGGCCCGAGGGCGTGCCGTTCGTCCTTGAATGCCAGTTCGCAGCTGGCACGTGGGCGTGCCGATCGTCGCGAAAGGGTTAAAAAGAAAGTGTTCATCTCGTCGCCATGATGTTACTCATTCCCTCTCGTCCTTAAGAGGTAGATGTGTTGTGCATGCTGCAAGAACTGTTTACAATAAAGTGCATAAAATTACTTTCCAGCTAAGATTATACAATATTTATATGAGACGTTTATACATATTTATTTTTAGCCAACGACAGAGCGCCGTTATCAGCTCATCTATGTCAACAAAACTTCAGGTCTGATAATAACATGAGAACTGCTGTCATATAATAGATAAAAACTTACCTCTGGCCTTTCCCTTCCAGATGACCGGCAAAACTCAGAAAGCTGGATACAAGGGGGAGAGAATGAATATTTGAATGATATATTTCTTGCACATTTGCATCACTCTTAAACACCAGATATCACTGCACCATATCCTGAGTAATTGCAAAGATGAATGGGGGATAAAAATGGCCCAAAATTTGTTAGTGATAAAAGTTTTTTTTCTTCAAAACTTTCACCAATAAATCGAATATAAAAATATCTGGTTTGAACACAGCAATAACAAAAAGTTTTAAATAACATGATTTTGAACATAGTTCATTTTTAATATGCATAAAATATTTAATTTCCTTCAGAAAATATCTGCAAATTTAAAGTTTAACAAAGTTCTTTGCTAAGCCATCTTTGTTACAAATAATAGAAAGAGCATTTCTAAAACTCGTTATGTCGTTTCTCTCTAGAAACCAGAGGAAAGCTTCTAAAATGTAAATACTCGAAGCTGCACTCTCCAGACACCGAACTCTACAAATTTCAGTCAATATAATTATCGCATAATTTATTCTGAAAGACGGTATTACGTTTGTAAATTAAAATGCGAAACGTGTTAAGTAATTCCCGTAACTTTCTCAATTCACTTAAGAACCTTCGACAGTTAGGAATTGATGTACTGGGTGTCCAAAACATTAATTAATAAAGGTTTTTCGCTGTTTATTTGAACCATACGTAGTAGAATAATTTTAAAACAATTACGATTTCTGCAGGCATTTAGAAGCACAAAATAATGAAAATAATTCTTTGACTGGTACGATCTATTATTTATGGAATTCCAGTGGTTGTGAGTGTTTTATATACTTTTTCAGTTAATCATCAAATCCGTTAATCATATTATCCGTTTATAACTCAGCGAGAAATAAAAGTTTAAAAAACAGCGGTTTAGAATATTTTTAATTTTTTAAATATATATAATATTTTAGAAAATGTCAGTAAATTAACCACGTAACTAACCACGGTCTAACAACGTATTTCATCGTAGTTCCACGTATTTCATCACCACGTATCACGTAGTCATCTCTGTTACAGATTGTGCAAAAACCTGTTCCAATACTCGGTATATAATTTATCACCCGAAACCAGTAAAAAATTGCCAGATTGTAAATATTCGATACTGCACTATCCAAATACCAAACTGTGCACATTGTAGAGATAATTGTTATCATAATTATCCCACAAAGTTATTCTGAGAGATGGTATTACGTTTGTAAATTAAAGTTTCAAACGCGTAGAGTAATTTTTAGTAGCCTACTCAATTCGCTTTAGAACATCCATCAGTTAGAAATTGATGTACTAAATGTTCAAAGATCACTTAATTAAAAATGTTTTCCTGTTTATTTAAAACGTAAGTAGTAGAATCATTTTAAATCGTAAGTAGTAGAATCATTTTAAATCGTAAATAGTAGAATCATTTTTTTCTGAAAGCATTTAGTAACACTAAATAAGGCAAATAATTATCTGACTAGTATCATTAATAGAATTTCAATTCTCATACGTATTTATAGCTGCTTTTTCCGCTAAGCATCAAATATGTGGCAGCAGCCGACTCTGCTCCTGCCAAAGACATCGATCGAAGATGCTAGGATTCCCGAATTATAAGTTCGGAGTGGAAGCTAGCTTTTGCTTTAACCTTATAATGTCGGTTTTGTAAGGACGAGGGCCCGAGTTCGGTTCTGGCAACATCAACTCTTACAAGGATGACTCTGGACCTTTGAAGCACGCAACCGTCTCTCTCCAACGGTCTCACCTCTCAACACGAGATGGCAGCACCACACGGAGCCAGAGGCGATGCCACTCCCTTCCTGGTTGACCACGACCGACGTCACGCCCGAGGTACGACACGCTTCCGGGCCATTCTGCCCCTCGCCTGAGTTACGGATTGGGACGCGCGAGGGTTTTTCTGGGTGGCCCCCTCCTCGCCGAAATTCGACCGGGCTTCTCATCAGAGGTGGAGTATGTGGCAGCAGCCGATTCTGCTCCTGCCAAGGAAATCGATCTTGATTGCTAGGAAACCCGAATTATTAGTTCGAATTGGAAGCTAGCTTTGGCTCAAACCTTATAATATTAGTCTTGTAAGCACCAGATCCCTGGTTCGGGCCTGGCAACATCAAATCTCTCAAATCCGTTTTTTAGTCAGTGAGAAATGAAAGTTTTATGTAATGCGATTTAGACCACTTTTCATTTTCAATACCTATTAAAATATGCACCTTCTTACAGAAAATATAATTTCTCTCCAGACAACAGAATAATGTTGCTAGAGTGTAAATATTCAATACAGCACTCACCAGATGCCAAACTCTGCAAATTGCAGTTAAGATAATTTTCCCACTGTTATTCTGAAAGATGGTATTACGTTTGTAAATTAAAATGTCAAATGCGTAAAGTAATTTTCGCAACCTACTTAAGAACATACGTCAGTTAGAAATTGATGTACTAAGTGTTCAAAGCATTACTTAATTAAAAGACTTTTACTGTTTACTTAAACTGTAAGTAGTCGATTAATTTTAAAGCGATTGCAATTACTAAAGAAACGTAGTAACACAAATTACTGTGAGTAATTATCTGATTAGTATGTTCCATCATTTATAGAATTGCAGATTTTATTCACATTTTTTATCTATTTTACTCTAATCATTACATAATATATTTAAAATATAAGCTAAATATTTTTAATAAAGACCAACAACACAATTAACTGAATGAATTCGTTACATATTTGGAACATAATTTGTTCTGTCAACGTAGTTAATATGTTTCATGATATAATGATTCTATAAAGTTTTATAGATTAATTTTTTTGATAATATGATGTGATTTAATGTATACATTATATAATGTAAAAGAATAAACAAATACATGACAATAAATATTACAATATTTTCTTGAATGCTTATATAAATAAAAGTGCAGAATTTTAAAGTATGATATATTGATAAAGTTTTATAGATTAATTTTATTAATAATATAATGTGATTTAATGTATATAATATATAATGTAAAAGAATAAACAAATACTTGACAATAAATATTATAATAATTTCTTGGATGCTTATATAAATAAATGTGCAGAATTTTAAAGTATGATATACTGATAAAGTTTTATAGATTAATTTTCTTGATAATATAATGTGATTTAATGTATATAATATATACTGTAAACGAATAAACAAATACATGACAATAAATATTACAATATTTCTTGAATGCTTTTATAAATAAAAGTGCAGAATTTTAAAGTATGATATATTGATAAAGTTTATAGATTAATTTTCTTGATAATATAATGTGATTTAATGCATGTAATATATAATGTAATAGAATAAACTAATACATGACAATAAATATTATAATATTTTCTTAAATGCTTATATAAATAAAAGTGCAGAATCTTAAAATATGATATATTGATAAAGTTTTATAGATTGATTTTCTTGATAATATTATGTGATTTAATGTATATAGTATATAATGTAAAAGAATAAACAAATACATGACAAATATTATATTTTCTTGGATGCTTATAGAAATAAATGTGCAGAATTTTAAAGTATGATATATTGATAAAGTTCTATGAATTAATTTTCTTGATAAAATAATGTGATTTAACGTATATAACATATAATGTAAAAGAATAAACAAATACATGACAATAAATATTATAATATTTTCTTGAATTCTTATATAAATAAAAGTTCAGAATTTTAAAGTATGATATATTGATTTTTCTCTATATATATTAACATTTTATGAAAATCCACATAGATAAGAATAACCTACACGCAGTGAATTTTAGAAGTCATATAAAAATTAAATAAATTTTATATTTGGAAATATATGTTTTAGAATAACTTGTGTAAATCTTATTTAATACAGAACTTATCTGCCTCTTTATTTGGTTTGCTGTTAATCGTGTATCCAGAAATCTAAGCAAATCCCATGCGTGAAATCCGGCACAGTGGTATATTAGATCATGTCTAAAGACATTTCATAGATTTTTATTTATTTTAATCGGTTTTATAATAATGTTTTGTGAAATGCAATTTTGAGCATATATCAGATCAATCTATTCTTTAGCGATTGAAATATTATTATAGTCTCCATCTTGATACCGTTGAAAAGACCGGAAAGCAATATTTTCAAGAAGTTTTAAAACTAAACCATGGGATAATTCCTTAATATTTGAAAATGAAATTTTATCGAGATATGAGTAATTTATAAAATTTCATATCTTTATTTCTGCATCGTAAAATTGAAAGTTTTCACAAATCCAATCTTAAATATAGGGCGATATATTAGCATTCATGTATATATAAATATACTCTCTCTCTCTCTCTCTCTCTCTATATATATATATATATATATATATATATATATATATATATATATATATCCCACCTTATTTGTAGATCGCAGTATAAGTACAGTATTCCAAAGTCGTGGAAACACCATAAAATAAACACCGCCCCGGCGGGCAAAAATAAAAATGTAAAAATATTAAAAAACAGTAATTTCGATTACACTAAAAACGTAATTTTTTTTTTAAAAATACACCGCCTCGGCGGGTAAAGAAAAAAGTTTAAAACACTCATAAAACCGTTAAGGCGGATATCTAAAAAGCAAATAAAACAAAAAACGGACTACGGCTCCAAAAAACTGTGTTATCCATTCTTTCAAAGTTTTCGATAATCATGGTTACATCTCGGTCAGTTTCTAAACTCTTGGGTTTATCTCTCCGAAAGTATGTACTGCTACTTCCACTTCCTCTGGTCTGGATTATTCCCACGTGGTATTAAGCGAGTTGAGCGTTCAGACTGTAGCATGTGGTAGACTCATTTGAAGATTATTCACGGTGGCGACCTTTCGACATGTGAGTTGCTCTTTTTCGCAAGTTCGTATATTTGTGCGCTATATTGTTCATGTCTATGTGGTATTTTATATTTCATGTTTATGTGGTATTTTATGTTTTATAATTGAATTTTATCCTATTTGGTTTTTTTTCTGTTATTCTTGTTATTCCGTTGTTGGGCACAGATTGCATAATATTTTAACCACGTGTTTTTATGCAATCATAGAAACAACGGATTTTAGTATGTCTGTCTAGAATGTGCCCCTGAAGACGTTTCTGGCAGATATACTATTCTTTAATATATTTTCCTTGTCCTGGCCTCTCCGTGCTCTACTTTTCCGGCCCTTCCTCGTTGCTTTTTGCTATTCACTACACGCTTTTATATTGCTCGCGGTTTAATACTGTGGTTACTGATTCACACTCCTGCATTTTAGTATTTGTTATTTTAATTTATATATATATATATATATATATATATATATTATTTTGTCTGAATATTCTATGAATTGTGAAGTGAAAAATCTCATAAATTTCCAAATCTTTCATAGCAAAGTCGTGGACTGTATTATTGTCCTTGATGAGGACGTTCAAAAATTGTATTGCTTTTTATTTGGACAGTGCCATTGTCAGTTTAAAATTTTATCAAATCTAAATAATGATTTTTAACTTTGATGTTGTATTTTAATAATGATGATTCTGTGCATTGTGTAAATCATTGAATATGACAAGATGATAATTTACATTTGCAATGATTTTCATTTCTATGCTTTGTCTTAAATTATTGAATAGTAAGATATGCCTATATTTTTCATAGCTTTTTTTAAAAATATTTCAATCCTACTTAGCTTTTCAAACTTAATAACTTTTTTACTTTAAGTAGCTAAAATTTAATTAAATTTTAAATGCCATTTTTACATATTTAATTATGCAAATGTTTTTATTTGGAAATATAACTTCTTGAATTGATATTTTTGCATCATAATCAGCAATATTTTGCTTCTGGAAACAAAAGTTGTGTTGCGATCATGCGCGCGCAATCAACATAATATATCAAAACAGTAATATGAGAATTACACAATTTTTAAATATTATGCAATTTTTAAAAATATTTTCAGATTCACCTTACTGAAACAATTATAATATTGTTATGAAGGTATCCTCTGAAATCGTGGGTGTATACGTAGGACACACCAACTTCCTAAGAACGAGTCCAAGTTTCTGAATAACTTATGTTTATTCACAAGCACAAAGTAAACACGACTAATATACAATCAAACAGTCCTCAAATGCTCCACTAATTTCACAAAATAATTGATATTATTCACATAATGTTGACGAAAGTAATTTTACAAAACAGCAGCTACTATTCTCTAAACATTGACAAAAATCACAGTTCAACGTAGCTCGTGTTACGTCAATTCGTCAACTCTCCTACAACGAAGGGATGAGCCCTTTTGATTGTCTCGATATAGAAACTGTTGGAAATATCTCCATATTTCCTCGACTATCTGTTATTTGGTGAAATTTCTGGAACATTCCGGAAGTCGCCAAATTGGCAATAAATCGCCAAATCTTGCAATCCTTCTTCTAACTGGGAAATTCTTGAAACCCTAGGCTCACGTCTTGCTGAAGTCAGCATAGCGTAATACTCATGCCATGTACTGCGTTTCTGTCGTCTGGCTTTAGAGACAGGCGAAAGAGGAGGTGTCAAAGGGAATATTGCGCGTTCGCAACAATATATATGTTACATGTATTCATATTTCAGCTATAGAATTTTTTGGTATTATTGATGTATAGGAGAAGAGGTAGAAAATAAAACGTGTAGCATGGGAATTCACTGTGTTTATGACACTTTTAAGTCTTCTGAAATCCACACACACACATTAGCAAAGTCAGAAAAATGAAACATGGAATATTAAAATGTAGTTTATTCCGTGTACCTGTGAGGCTTTAAGTTTAAGTAAGAAGTGATGTTCTAGTTTATGCACGGTTTATGTCATAACACAGCACTGATTGAGGGCGTACCACAGAAAACGTTAATTTAGGAGGTTTTATGTGTGAAGGAATATTTATGCGCGTATTTAGGACGTATTACACTTGTACAGCGAACGTGGAACAGCGAATGTATCGTTATTTAACGAAGGGGGATTATCGTTTTTACATGTATGAAGGGGCATCGATGCACAAGAAGCGAATTTCCAAGAAGACGCATGTTGTAACATAAAAGTCCCAACCTCGTACAACGATACAAAATATATATATATCATTAATAGTTTTGTAATTGTTACAGACATGACATTGCTTCCACTTTTTACCTTAAAATACAAAAAAGATCTGATGTTTAGAACCAAAAGTTTTCAAACATATAAATCAGAGAGGATTTTTATCTACACAAAACTAATAATTATATTCAAATGTCAAATTTTCAGAACATCAAGCTGTTTTAAAAAATTGCTGATTAAGATCCTTAGTATATTAATCTATAAATCACACATATATACATGTGTTTATTTAACATGTTTAATGTTTCTTTCAATGCACTTCTACTATTTTACCCAGAACTTGTTATTTATTTACTTCATAATTTTGCAAAAAGGAATAAGATATCTTAATTCTAATTATATAGACATGTTGAAAACTAATTGCTAGTTTAAATTTATTATTTATGTAATTTCTCTAAAAATCAAAGAAAAAAGCAAATAAATGAGCCAGATATAATAACGGTTATTATGTAGAACAGACTTTAAATTCATTCGTGACTTATTATTTGGATTGCCTAAGAAGATCACTTCATTCGTAGAACTACAAAATAATCAAAAATAAACAGAGGCATTAATATGCCACTATCAAACTTCAGAATCCTCAGGAATGAAGAGAGACATTAATATGCCACTATCAAATTTCCTAATCTTAAATGAACAGAAGCATTAATATGCCGCTATCATATTTCAGAATCTTCAGAAATAAACATAAGCATTAATATGCCGCTAACATATTTCAGAATCTTCAGAAATATACAGAAGCATTAATATGCCGCTATCATATTTCAGAATCTTCAGAAATAAACAGTAGCATGAATATGCCACTACCGCATTTTAGAATCTTCAGAAATAAACAGAAGCACTAATAAAATATCACTACCATATTCCAGAATCTTCAGAAATATACAGAAGCATCAATATGCCACTAACATATTTCAGAATCCTAAGGAATAAACAGAGGCATTAATGTGCCACTACCATATTTCAGAATCTTCATAAATAAACAGAGGCATTAATATACCACTGTCAAATTTCAGAATAATTGGCTCGATTTTCTTTTAAAACATTTATATAAGATTTGATAACGAGTGTTAATGAATGTAACAGATACTATCATGATACCACTTTAAATTAAAACAAGTTGCTGAATTAAAATTACAAATATTACAAATCGTAAGTTTTATTTATTTGAAAAACTAAAACTAAAAATAAACCTATAAATAGAAGGTAGCAAGAACTATAAAGCAAAGGAAAATGTGCCCACTGTGCCAAGTAAAAATGATTTTATGCCGGAATTTCTAAAAACTTCACCGTAATTTGAGTGTAAGCTAGTATAAACATTTAAATAAACAATATACAGCCAGTCAATACCGTCCAAACAGACTATAATTCCTTCCATGATGCTACTACTAGGATGTAGTCATCAAGATTCAGCATCTGCGATCAAATTTGAATTAAGGAGTAACATCTTAAAATATAATGCTTGTTTCAATTTATAATTAACATTTATTCCTCTGAGAATTTATACTAAAACTAAGTTTGTGTTTCAATTACAATACTGCTTATGATATATTATAGACTTTTAAATTGCATTAAAAAACCAATTTCACACACACGGTAAAATTTAAATACTTTGATAACAAGCAGTTGCTTTTTATTTACTGCAAAACCTAAAATTAGAAATTAATCAGCTCTCAATATTAAGGATGGCGAAGTATTGAGGACGTGGCAGAAGTTGCTTGGTGTCACAAGAGAATTAGGAGAATGATGATAGCTTTTACTCCAAACATACTCAGGGGAATTTGCATACATTACATAATTTTCAAAATTTACATTACATAATTTACAATATTTGCATGATATTATACTTCATCTGCAGTTAAATTTTAATTGAAGAGTAGCATCTACAATTCTAAACAAAAATCATCTGAATAAAAATCAACTGCGTGTTATCAAAATATTTAATTTTTATCGTGTGTGCGAAATTGCTTTTAATACACTGCAAAAAACTACTTTATTATATCAGAATCAGTATTATGTGACATGAGAATTAGAAGAAGGGGAGCTTGGAATGAGAATAAACATACTGAAAGCAATTTCGCAAACTCACACTCTTCGAGTTTAGCCATGCTAGTTGAGTAAAAACAAAGATACTTATCAGTTATTCCAGTGCTAAATGTGTTAAAATATACTGAACACAATTAATCTTAATTCCAACAAATTATATATTTAAACAATTTGAGAATCAATTATTGAAAAAGCCTTTCTTTTTAACTTCATAAAACTTGACTAAAAGCGTGATGCAAAAAAATCATAATTAAATAATAAACGGTATTTAAGAAATGTGCTTAGAAAAACATTCTTATAAAAAACTTTTCATAAAAATGGATCAATATCTACCATATCATTTTCTATCTCATAAAGAGTACTTTTTATTTTCTAATTATTATATTAGACATCTTTCAACAAAAGGAAGTATTAATAAGTATTAGATATCGTGTTAGAAATTTTATTTAAAATTATTTCTAATTTTTCAAGAATTTTAATTTATAATTAATTATACAATGCGTTTCATTCTACTTGATCAAGTTTATAACTTCATTCTTTAAGGAATTGAAATAAAATACCATTTATTGTGATAGATACGATTATGATTGTTATGTGACAGAGTTTGAAGTTATAACATTGCGACTGAGCTTCTAATTAATTCTAATTAGAAATACCAAGAACATTGTAATGGCCTGAGGGTATATCATTGCATTCGCGGAATAACTGTTGCATCCGAAGTAAATACCATCAGTACTATATAACTGTCATTTCTAATTAACTGATACATAAAACTGAGGTAAAACCATTGAGGTTAAAACAAATTCAGCATTATTGTTAAAATAAACAGTAAATAAGCATACATTATGATTAAAATGATGCCGTAAGCATTTTTCAGTATATACTATTTTAGAAACCCTCAAATTTTATCATAAAGTTTCAAAACCAAATATGAATATATTTATTATTACATTATGCGGCTTCCCTATAATGTAAAAGCTCAAATTCGAAATAGGGCTATAAATATAAGAGACATAAATGTATTTTTCGAACAAAACGGAACAACTATAATAGTACAATTTCCTAGATAACCTAAGCAACAGCCAAAATGTCTCTGAATCAAAAATAACCTTTGTTAAATTAATTTGGATGTGCTAATTATGAATTTTGACTTCAAGATTGCGAATTCTAGATGTATCTATTGTGAATTCTAGATGCAAATGTAAGTGGGAATAGATGGGTTGCACTGTTTATAGAGTTCCTCTTGCAGTGATATGAGAGCTGCTACGATTAGGGTTGTTGTTGTTGAAACCCAGACCGTCCGACCTACCAGAAAGGTGTAAGGTAACTGTTTGGACGGTCGGGAAGTGCTACCCAATTTAGACCGGAACCCAGTGGGGGAGGCATCCACAGGGACCGTACCCTCCTTCCCCTACCACCAACCTCTCGGAAGGACTTTCGGACCCACATGTTTAACGTGATCGTACTCCGCATGAACACGGCGGCAGTTTTGGCAGTGGCTGGAATCGAACCCGGGCCTACCGAGTGCAACTCCAGCGCGCTAACCAATAGGCTACCGCGCCCGCTACGATTAGGGTGCAACATGTCATTGAAAATATACGTTTTGCTTTCTCCTGTGTATTTTTTCCTGGCTAATTGCTGTTTTATTAGTGACATGCACGGGGAAATGTTTCATCAAGGTATTACTGCCATCAGAAAAAGAACCAAGAGAAATGATATTCAGCAATAGTTGCAGGTTATTGTTGAATTCTTGTGACAGATGCTAAAGAAACTTGTTACGAGCGCCAAGCCATTACCAGCTTATTACGAGCGCCATTTCCATACTTAGCAGACTAAACATCATAACGTTTATTTGGTTCAACCTCAGAGATCACGAAAATTAATAATGGTGTATTTTTATGAAGGAAATACTTCCAAATATTAAGGGTATGTACAATAAATTTGGCTGAGTTTTGAAGGTTACATATGTCTCTATTAGACTTAAAACAGGGAAACTTCTATTATTATTATCCTACAGGGTGATTTACTCACTCTCGGTCCATGATTTTCCTTTATACGATTTTTCTCGTAACTTTCAAACTAATGGATGCAGTTCAATGAAATTTCACATGGTGCATACATTGGTATATAAAAAGCGTAGTTACGGATGGGCACAAATGGCAGCACTACTCTCTTGCCCAAAAGTGAAAACCCGGCTGTTGGTCTTCCCACAGAAGTCCTTATGTAAAATGTCGAAAGAGATCTGAAGATAAAGGCAAAGCTATTTCCTATACATCAAGACGTGTCAAATTTCACTAAATAATTCCCACTATTCTGAAAATTATAAGAGAAAATTAGGGGCCGAGAGCGAGTGAAATACCCTGTATATAAAAAGAAGAAATGAGTTTTATATGTAAATGATATTTTTGTCATAATCACTCCAAACCGGCCAATGGGTATTAGTATTTACACTATGCCCGTTCTTAGTTCTAAGAAACCGTTATTTGCCAGGTACTGCGAATGCATCTAGATTTAAAGTTCTCAGTAATTTTATTTGTTTCCAGATATTTTATTTGTAAAATGTATTTAACTAATTTATTATCGAGCCAATTAAGAATATTTTCTGTCTTTATCATTTACAACTAATCAGCAACTGATTCTGAAGTAAAAATCATCCTAATTACCTCCGTGATTTTTATCGTCGGTACCACTCTATCTTCAATTAAAGTTTGGCTGAAATGCAATTATCATGTATTCCAGTGACAAATCAATGTCTTAACACGTAGATACGCGTAATTACCTGTATTATTAATTAAGTCCTTAAACTTAACGACTTCTTAAATGGTCTTAATTTCAAAAGGACATTTTTTGCTTGAAATGCATTTCTAACCGTGACATGTATGCATTGCTAATGAGTAAACGAGTGAAATACTTTTTAAATTGGGATAGCAGATATTTTATTGTGTTTTTAACCTGCGCTTTGTAATGCTTTTGAAATATTGCAAAGTACTGCTAATCACGTACAATTTTTCAGCACGTATTAATTTAGTAATGGGATTTGTTTGTGATAGAAACGTAGCAAAAAGTTTGTCATAAACTTCGAATGTTCAATATGTAGATAAAGCTAGCAAAATAAGTTTACATAGAATAAGATTTACAGATTACTTTTCATGACATTATTCTTATTTAAAGTTATATATATAATATTTTATGAATATAAGTTATTTGTGTAGATACTTTAATTTTTTCACATATCAAAGCAACAGCGTTGACATTCTACATTGTCAATCTCTCTGTGAAAGAAAGCAAATAAGTAATAAACACGCTAAATCGAATAGTCTTAAAAATACCGAATCCTAATCTGTTTACCGAAGTTATGTTTCAAGTTTGGGAGCTTCTAAATTTTACAATTATCTGTTTCAATCTTTTAAAAGCACTGTTACCTTTCTTTCCTTTTCTCACGGTTATCAAAAACTGGTTATTTACTTATAATATTTAATTAAAAATGAGATTATTTTTCGCATTGATAGCTAATTATTTACCTGCTTTATTTGTCACCATTACCCTTTTTATTGTATATGTTTATCTTTTTAAATGTTATGCTGTAATGATCTATTGTAATCGTTTTATCTGTAACTGATTTTATATAATTTGCTGCTACTACAATTAATGTGTTTACCCATCTCTTTCTATAAGATTATTTTTCAAGAGTGGATATGCATGCATCCTGTAATCTTCTTCCTTTGAATATAAATACATATAAGTGCAAACCGTCAAATTTCAAGCTTTTTCGATTTTTTATGATTTCTTAAATGTTTTAATTTTTTAATAGTTATATCGTTTTGTGTTCTCTGAAATCAGGGAAAACTGCTATACTTTGAATATAGCGCACCTCATGACATTTCTTGGTTTCTCAATACAATGGGTGCTTTACATCGAATAAGAACAGGAGTATCCTTTTGTTCGATGAAAACTGTATCTGTGGTCTGGTATAGTATATTGTTGAGATGCCAGCATGTCTAATAATATTTTAAGACTTAATAAATGGGGAAAAAATGTTTTGTAATGTCTAATTTATTTTTCAAATTATGCATTATTTTGTAAAAAATCACCATATAAGACATGACATTACTGTAACAGACTTTAAGATATATTTTGCAGGCAACTACAGAATAAGGATTTTTGTTAAGGTTCCAACATACCTAAAGGTATTGCACATTTTTCCGAAAAAATCTAAGAAGTTCTAATGTTATGGATTTTAAAATTTAACATGTATTTATAAACAGCAGAAAAATAAACTTACTACCCTACCGCATAAATAAGCACTACCACGGCATCATTCTCCAATAGATTTACAATAGATATCCAATAGATAAAAAAAATAAATTATATTCAGTAATTCATGTAAAATATTTTGCTAAATTTATTTTGAAAGATTCTGGAAAAGAATTAATTCAAAACTGATGTTACTTAAAACCTTTATCAACATTATAAATATTCCATCAAAAGACTAAGCAATTTGCAAATATGTAAAAGTCCGATGATAAACATTGACGTCCTGAACATGAGTACTTCAATAGAAATTTGACCTCGAAAAATGTCATTAAACCTTCAGTACGAAACGATTTGCACCAATTGAAAACTTTAATCTGGATTTTCATCAGCGACAAAGCAATTTAGATTTTTTTTCGACTTTTGCATTTATCATTTTGAACTGTGTCTTTTCAATCTAAATTTTAACTCAATTTAATTACTTCCATTATTGTATTTCTTTAAAAAGTTTCTGAGAAATGTAATAATATCCTAGCAGCACATATGAGTCTTAATGTGAATAATTGCTAAATTATCAGTACTTGTAATTAAACGCCTTGAACAATTCGCATTTTAAATAGTCTCAGTTTCAAAATTAATTACCTTCTTGACGGTTTTAGCTGTGAAGATTCTCCATTACTAATACGTAAATTAGAAGTGCTTTATTAGTATTAAAAGCATAAAGAAAGTATTGTGACGGGTAGAAAATTCGAATTCTAAATTTCGACGGGAGAGCACGTTTCAGGCATCCCTGAACACGAATCAAACGTTTTTGAGATGATGTGTGTGTGTGCGTGTGTGCGTATATGTATGTGTGTATATTTGTGTATAAGTGTGTATGTGTGTATATGTGTGTATATGTGTGTATATGTGTGTGTATACGTGTATGTGTGTGTATGTGTATATGTGTGTGTGTGTGTGTGTGTGTGTGTAAATTTTATAGTGTAGATTGATGCATTGTTTTCGTGCGGTGGAAAAACAATGAAATTTTGAAATTTAAAACACAGAAATGTATATTTAGCAGAATTCTTTTAACATGCATTAGTAATGATTTATAAATTATGAACCACTTGTTTCATATTGAGTCTTAAGGGTCATTAGTTCCCTAATTCGCAGATCAGGGCAATTAGTGCTATTAACCTGAGCCTGGTGGATTCGGGCCCATTCACAGGAAGTTGGATGATTTTAGGCCACGTCATACTACGATCCGGTCGCGTGATATGTCTTGGTCTACCAGGTAACCCAATCAGACCTCGAGGAAAGTGGATGGGCTCTAGTTGAATAAAAAAACAATATTTTGTTTTTTTTAGTAGCAACTGATACCGGTTTCTACTCAGTTAATAGACATACATACAGTAGGGAAGGTTTATATATATATATATATATATATATATATATATATCATTGGGCTAGCTCGTCCTGGGCCCATCATAACAATGTACTCAATTTGAGAGAAAAACTCAAGATTCGGTATATATAAGAGTCTAAATTTAGATTTTAATTTCTGAATTTTGATCCTTACCCGTCTTACACCCGTTTTACACCCGTTTTAAAGGTGTACTCGTTTTTTTCTTTCCTTATATGCATAGTATAATAAGGAAAATATTGTGACGGGGTCGAAAATTCGAATTCGAGTTTTCGACGGGAGAGCACGTTTTAAGCATCCCTGCACACGAATAAAATGTTTTGAGGATGCCTGTGTGTGTGTGTGTGTGTGTGTCAAGGCGATATCTCACGAACGAATGGAACGATTTGAACGAAGTTTGGTACAGAAATTACAAACTGTGAATACTGGAAGCCTATTGCTTTTAAATTTAATTGAATGATCAGAACTCTTCTACATTTTCAAGTGAAATTTAAAAAAAATCATTAAATGATCAAAATATGTAATAAAGTTACGTAAATAGTTATTTCTCATTTAATATTTCATTAGAAAATTTTCGAGACAAGCTTCAGAACGCTTCCATGAACCGGTCTCGTGATATTGCACATTTTTCAAATAAATTTATCGAAAAATCACATAAAATAAGAAAGTATATTAACTATTGTGAAATATGTTCACTTCTTATATCTAATATCACGCGTTAAATATGGTGACATCTTTTTCGTGGATCTAGCTCGTGTCATTCATGAGAAAAGATGCTCTGGGTAATACTTTTGTATTTGGACGCCGATAGTCATTTATCTGCTATAAGAACAACTTATGTCTCCATTCATAACGCTTGGAGAGATTTTGGCTACGAATTTGTCGAAATGTCGCCAGCTTGCCGATTTTTTAAATGCTGCCAAATTAAAGAAAATGTCGTCAAATTGATAAAAATAACACTAATTTTATGAAAATGACAACCAATTGATGAAAGTTTAATATTTTGGAAAGAACGTAAGTGTAGACTATAAGAATAACCCATTTTTCCGTCTTTTAGTTATGAACGCTTGGCGAGAAATTCAGCTGGACGTCGCCAACTTGGCGACTATTTTAAATGTTATCAAAATGACAAAAATGTCGCCAAATTGATAAAAATGCGCCAAATGGGAAGTAATATTTCGCAAATTCTGATTTCCGTTATATGACGGGCATACCCTTCCACATTATATAAGAAATGCTAATCTCTTTATTTGTCTGTAACATTTGGTGATGCATTTGGCAAGCTTTGGGAATAATGTAGCCAATTATGACCAACTTTGCATTATGTCGCCGCAGATTGACAAAAATGTCGTTAAAATTGCAAAAACGACGCTAAATTAATGAAAATGACGCCTAATTGATGAATTAATTATTAAAATATTTTAATATGGACTATATCGTTTATTGAGGATGCTATCAATATTGATAATTGTTTATTTAGAGTTGCGCTAAATGTAAGTTAATTGGGTACTTTGAAATAGTTTTACATGTAGTCATCCGGAAAATCGCCAAATGCACAATTCAATGATACAACATAGTACGGTGGATCATATGCATTATTATTTTACTGTAAATGTAGTAAATCTATTGCATTATATAACGAAAGTTACGTGCTGCCCATATCAGATTTTTCATATTAACTTCGAAGAGCTTTTCAAACTTTAAAAAAAATATGTTGTGGCCAGCACATGGCTTTCCTTATATAAAGCAATGGATTTAATAGTTTTACAATAAAGAATAATGTATAAGATACACGACGCTGTATTTTCATTGTTAAATTTTAAATTGAGCGATTTTCAGGATAACAACATGTTAAACTATTTCAACATACTCAATTAACTTAGAATTCGCGCAACTCTAAACAATCATCAATATTGATAGCATCCCCAATAAGCGATAGAGTCCATATATTAAAATACTTTAATAATTACTTCTTCATCTAGTCGTCATTTTCATTGATTTAGAGTCATCTTTATCCATTTGGCGACATTTTCGTTAATTTGGCAAAATTTAAAAAGGTCGCTAAGTTGGCGACATTCCGTCGAAATCTCGCAAAGCGTTATGGATGAAGAAATAAGTTACTCTTGTAGCAGATAACTGATTATTGGCGTTCAAATGCAAAAGTATCGTTTCTCATGAATGGAACTAACTAGATCCACAAGAATGATGTCACCCAATTTAGCACATGATATTACTTTTGAAAAGTGAACATATTTCACAATAGGTAATATATATTTTTTTAATTTTAAATGACTTTTTGATAATTATTTTGAAAAATGTATAGTATCTCAAGAACGGTTCATGCTAGCGTTCTAAAATTTATTTTAATCGTTTTCTAATGAAAAATTACATAATAAAGGACTATTTACTTAACTTTATTAAAGGTTTTAATTTTTTAATGATTTTTCAAAATTTCATACGAAAATTTGGGGAGTTCTGAACATTCGATTGCGTATAAAAACAATAGGTTTCCAGTATTCATGGATTGTAATTTTTGTACTAAATTTTGTTCGAATCGGTCTATTCGTTCGTCAGTTATCTTCTCAACACCCACACCCACACACTCACACACTCACACACACACACACACCATCTCAAAAACGTCTGATTCGTGTTCAGGGATGCTTGAAACGTACTCTCCCGTCGAAAACTCTAATTCGAATTTTCGACCCCTTCACAATACTTTCTTTATGCATTATATGTATATAAGGAAAGTAATAATGAATTAACTATTCTGTATAACCATTGTTTATTCAGGATAATTATTACAACCATGGAGGTGGATAAATCTATATAAATAAAAATGAAAATCTGTCTGTCTGTCTGTCTGTCTGTCTGTCTGTCTGTTTGTCACACCATCACGGGAGAACGGCTGAACCGAATTTGATGAAATTTTGTGAGTAGCCCAGAAATAGCCCCACTTAAAATTATATCCGTGTTTTGAGTTTCTACGACCAGTGGTTCTCGAGATATTAGTAAAAAACGAAATTTTCGTTTGTCTCATCATCACGGAAAAACGGCTGAACCGAATTGAATGAAATTTGGTGAATAGCCTTGAAATATCCCCCCATAAATTTTGTCCAAGTTTCGTGTTTCTAAGACCTGGGGTTGTCGAGATATTAATGAAAAACGGAACTTTTACCTTGGAGTTCTACTCCCTAACTCCGTGGTTTATCCAAACGAAAAGCTTGAAAATCGTTTGAAAGTGAATTAAAATTTAATCTCTGAGTTTGATGGGAGATTTTTTGCGTTAATTAGTCACTTTCTGAAAACATGAATTGTTTGAAACATGATTTAAAGGTGAAATCTATCTCCATGGTTCACGGTTTATTTAAAACAAGCTTTTACGGAACAATGAGAAGTATAGAGAAATCAAAATCGTTATTTAATTTCGCAGTTTATGTTATAAGACATGACATATTTAACATGTTATAAGATTCTATCTTATATCATGTTACTCAGAAACGCAATTAAATTAAATCTGTCTGCTAATTTTAATAATTATTTTTTCGATTTGAATAATAAATAAATGGATATAAAAATATATTTTAGAAAAGAACGATTTGATTTTTCTTATAGCATTTTTGACTGGATAATATCAATTACGGTCTTCAGGTTTAAAAATTATTATTATTTATATTTTCGGGGATTATTGATTCAAGGATTATTGATATTTTCAAGTTATTTTGCAATTATTTTATTATGACAAAAATTGTTTAAACTCATATATTGTATGTTGTACGAATCTTCTACAAATACACGTGTATATCTTTTAATCTACGAGAATATAAGTAGTACAGGTATATTGACATATGTTTTGATATATATTGGCATATATTGGAATCAATTACGACCTTCTGGTATAAAGAGTACGGATATTATTGATGTTTTCAATTTATTACGTCATCTCTTTTATTTTGGCAAATATTTTTGAGACGCATATTGTAATACGGGTAATCTTCTACTAACACATTGGCATATTTTCTGATCTGCGACAATATAATTAGTACGGGGTTGCATATATTCATTCAATTCCTATTTTTTCTTCTGTAAATTTGCTTACAAAAGGGGGCAGGATGTTTTATTCTTCAGATCTGATCGTGAAGATAATTTTGCATAGTGAGAACTTAAACTTCCCTTTAGGAGCAATAAATTTAATATTTTAACAGAATTTGCACATGATTGCGAACTATAAGTTTCTTTAAATTATACACTCCGTACGAATAACGGATTTAATTAAATGTGTTTGTTAATGTTTTTATTATTTTTTTTCGATTTAAATAATAAATAAATGGATAAATGGATATAAAAGTATATCTTATGAATGAACGGTTTGATTTTTCTTTTAATTGCTGACTGCGTACATCAATTTCATTTATTTTGGCAAAGAGTTTTCAAGCTTATATCGTATTTAGCTACTAAACTCATATATTGTGTTTAGCCAATAAATTCATATTGCCGATTGTTGAAACAGAAAAAGAGTAGAGCGGGTATATCTTCTAATACAATTGTAGTGTTTTCATTTAGTATATTGAAACGGGATAAGAATGTTTCATTCAGATCTGCAAATTCAAAGCTACGAATTTGGAGTGATATCGCTAATTTGACAACTTTTCTTAAACTTTGCCAAATTGACGGAAATGTCGCCAAATTGATATAAACGACACACAAACAGCTGCCATAAACCTTCGGGTTGGTCGTGTGGCTTGTGTCTTCTACATATCAATGAAATTTTTTTTTGTTTTGTTAGAAGAGAGTACTGAAATGATGTTTGGTTAGCATTTATCTGTCAGACCAACCATCCTACTTAGTAATGCATTTAGCGAATTTTTAAAATGTCACCAAATTGATAAAAATGTTTTCAAATCTATAAAAATATCTTGAAATTGATAAAATTGAGCTACATAAATGATATTAATTGTTTTTTGTTAGGGGATAGTATTGTGATGATATTTCGTCAATTTGTCGCAAAGTGGAACTGTCAGTTCTACAGTCCCACTTGGCGATAAATTTGGCGATTTTTTAAAATGTCGCTAATTTGACGAAACTGTCGCCAAATGTTCCATAGAAATATAACTATTTAGACGATATTTTTTCTACCAATTTATTTGAAGCAAATGATATCATGTCGCTTAGCAACGGATTTAAATCCAATGTGTTTATGCGGCAGACGATTTTTATTAAATCCTTTCCGATTTGAATAATGAAGATATGTATATAAAATAAATTTCATTGCCATTTCATTTTGGACTGGATAATATCAATTATACTCTTCAGGTTTAAACATTATTATTATTGATATTTTCCGGAATTATTGATTCAGGGATTATTGATATTTTTAAGTTATTACGCCATTGTTTTATTGCGGCAAAAATTGCTGACACACGCATTTTGTACGTTGTACGAGTAATCTTCTAGGAATGCACGGGTATATCTTCTAACCTACGAGAATATAAGTAGTAGAGGTATATTGGCATATATTTTGACATATATTGGCATATATATTGGAATCAAATACAGTCTTCTGGTATGAAGATTAAGGGGATTAATTATATATTCAATTTATTACGTCGTCTGTTGTATTTTACCAAAAAACATTTGTGACTCATATTGCAAAACGGGTAATCTTCTACTAATAATCGGACATTATAAGTAGTACGTGTATATCTTCCCATATAATTTTAGCACTTTAATTTTGACATATATTGGAATAAATGACTGTCTTCAGATTTAAAGATTACGGGTTTATTGGTATTTTCAATTTATACATGTAATCTACTAATACAGGTTGTATTTTCTAATATTCGCGTATATAATTAGTACGGGTCCCATACAATTTTAACGCTTTTATTTTGCATATATTGATTCAATTGCATATTTTTTTTATATATGCTTACATAAGGGGTCCAAGATGTTTTATTCTTCAGATATGTCCATGAAGATAATTTTATATAGCGAGAACAGAGATTCTTAAACTTCTTTTTAGGAGCATTATATTAAATATTTTAACAGAATATTTTGATTAAACATGTCATTTAGTATACTATAAGAATTTGGGCATGATTATGAATTTCAAGTTTCTTTATATTATATACTCCGTATGAAGAACGGGTATGCTGCTAGTCTATATAAATAAAATTGAAAATCTGTCTGTCTGTCTGTCTGTCCCATCATCACGGGAGAACGGCTGAACCGAATTTGATGAAATTTTGTGGGTAGCCTAGAAATAGCCCCACTTAAAATTTAGTCTATGGTTGGAATTTCTACGACCAGTGGTTCTCGAGATATTAGTAAAAAACGAAACTTTCGTTTGTCTCATCATCACGAGAGAACGGCTGAACCGAATTTAATGAAATTTTGTGGGTGGCCTTGAAATAGCCCCCCATAAATTTTGCCCAAGTTTCAAGTTTCTAAGACCACGGGTTGTCGAGATTAATGAAAAACGGAACTTTTTTTATAGGAGTTCTACTCTCCAACTCCGTGGTTTATCCAAACGGAAAGGATAAAAATCGTTTGTTTAAAGCGTCAAAGGGAATTAAAACTTTATTTTTGAGTTTGATGCAGGATTTTTGCATTAAATAGTCACTATCTGAAAGCATGAATTGTTTGAAACATGAATTTAAATGGAAAAATCTACCTCCATGTTTTTACATGTATTAACCTCCATGTATTTCACAAGCTTTTACTCAACGATTAGAAGTATAAAGAAATTAAAATGGTTATTTAATTTCGCATTTTATGAGGAAGATTATATCTTATATCATGTTGCTCGGCAAAGGAATGGAATTGAATGTGTTTGTTAATGATTATTATTTTTTTTTCTATTTGTATAATAAATAAATGGATGTAAAATTATATTTTATAAATGAACGGTTTGATTGTTCTTTTAATTATATATATTGCGGACTGCGCACATTACTTTTATTTATTTTAGCAAAGAGGTTTCAAGCTCATATATTGTGTTTAGCTAATAAACTCATAATAAATGAACGGTTTGATTGTTCTTTTAATTATATATATTGCGAACTGCGTACATCACACTTTTATTTATTTTAGCAAAGAGGTTTCAAAGCTCATATATTGTGTTTAGCTAATAAACTCATATATTGTGTTTACCCAATAAATTCATTTAGCCGATTGTTGAAGCAGAAAAAGAGTAGAACGGATGTATGTATCTTCTAATACAATTTTAGTGTTTTCATTTAGTATATATACAGACGGGATATGGATATTTTATTCTTCAGATCTGCAAATTTAGAGCTACGAATTTAGCGGAATATCTCTAAATAACTTGGTAACTTTTCTTAAACTTTACCAAATTAGAGGAAATATCTCCAAATTAATAAAAATGACCCAAATCAATGAAATTAAATTTGTTTTTTTAGAATAGAGTACTGAAATGATGTTTCTGTAGCATTTGTCGGTCAGTCCATCCATCCTACTTAGTAACGCATTTAACTAATTTTTTTTAATATCACTAAATTGATAAAAATATTTGTAAATCCATAAAAATATCATGGAGACGAAAATGTCACCAAACCTTCCATGGAGATCACATTATTCAGACGACATGATTTCCATCAATTTATTTGAAGCAGATGATATCATGTCGCTTAGCAACGGATCCAATGTGTTATGTGTCATACGATTTTTATTAAATCTAATAAAAATATGTATATAAAATAAATTTCATTGACATTGCATTTTTGACTGGATAATATCAATTACGGTCTTCAGGTTTAAACATCATTATTATTGATATTTCGGGGACAGTTGATTCAGGAATTATTGATATTTTCAAATTATTATGCCATTGTTTCATTATGACGAAAATTGTTGAAACTCATATATAGTACGTTGTACAAGTAATCTTCTACAAATGCACGGGTATATCTTCTAATCTACGAGAATATAAGTAGTACAGGTATATTGGCAAAATTTTTATATATATTGGCATATATTGGAATCAATTACGACCTTCTGGTATTAAGATTACGGGGATTTCTGATACTTTCAATTTATTACGTCATCTTTTTTATTTTGGTAAATATTTTTAAGACTCATATTACAATATGTTTAAGCTTCTACTAACACATTGGCATATTTTCTAATTTACGACAATATAAGTAGTACGTGGTTGCATATATTGATTCAATTTTTTTTTTTGTGTGTGAATTTGTTTACAAAAGGGGCCAGGATATTTTATTCTTCAGATTTGCCCGTGAAGATAATTTTGCATAGTGAGAACAGATATTCTTAAACTTCTCTTTATGAGCAATAAATTTAATATTTTATCAGAATTTGCACATGATTGCGAATTATAAGTTTTTTTATATTATATACTCCGTACGAAGGACGGGTATGCTGCTAGTATATACATATAATTATCTTGACTGATGAATTACTGATAACCGCAACGTTTGTTTACTTTTGAAGGTCTTTTCCAATGTAGTGTTGTTGGTGTTGTGTTTGTTGAGGATTAAGAGCGAAAATCATTTTTGCAATTGGTTGTAAGTTATACTCGAGAAAACTGCCGCTTTTTGTGGAATTAAACAGCTATAATTTTATTTTTTCAGTTCTTATATAATTCAGTCTTCAGCCATATTTTTACAGTTTCTACCAGCAAGCAATCGTAGAAATGTTGTAACTAATACTTAATAAACGAAGGCATAAGTAAAAGTTATAATGCTGGCTTTCAATTTTATGCATTCAATGTAGTCTATAAATAATAATTTCAGAATTGCATGTTTATATCAATGGGCTTATTTTAATGTATGCGTTGTTATTGTAATGTTTAACTTAGCTTAAAATTATTTTATCATTTTTGAGAAATTATTTTCGACGTGACGTTTTTGAACATTTACAGCTTTTATCATTTAGAATAATATAGTATCTGAATCAGGAAACTAAATGAAATGCGCCTTAAAATTTAATCTAGCTGCTCCATCTTAATTTAAAGCACATCTGAATGCGAAAATCGCGTATCTTAATAGCAAATCATCTTAACACGTATGAATACTTATAGTACTAATTAAAGGCTTTAAACTTAATGTCTCCTTAAATGGTCGTAATTTCAAACATTAAACTTTTCTCCTAAAAGGCATTTATAATCGTGGTATTTGTGCATTATTAATGAGTAAAGTACAAGAAAATTCATTCTTAAAGTATGTGGAAACTTTATTTTTCCGAATACTGCTAGTATTTCGATCATTTTTGTTTAATTCAAGTTTTGATAAAAGTTGAGTATAAACGTAGAGTACGATTATATTTTATATCTTACGTATCGAATATGTACAGTAAGAAAATTAATAAAAATAACAACTATAGGGAATTTTTTAAAATGGGTTTCAGTAATAAATTATTCAAGTTAAAATATTGTGAAACTAAAACTTATTTAAAAATATTTTCAGTAAATTATCCTCAGATTTTTATTGTTTTTTCTCATTAGAAATATTTAAAGTCCAAAGATTCAAAACAATAATGCCTATAGAGTTATGCATAGAAAACAAAAGTATTCCGTTATTAATTTTAAAGTGTAGATCAAAGAATTACAAAACTTTATTAACAGTTTTACACAATCTTATTGCATAATCTTCACATTTTTAGTATTTTTCTTCGTTACATGTATTGAAACTCCACGCTAAATTACTTGATTTCTGCTTTAAAATGGCACATAAAATATATAAGAAATACATTGACAATTTAAACTACCAATTTCATCATTAACAGAGATAAAACAGGTCATGCCAATGGTACTTTTGCATTATATTATCACATATATAAATGTAAATACTGTAGTTAAAAGCATTTTCAACGAGAAATCTTTGCATCTATTCATATTTGATACTAGCAGCATACCCGTTCTTCGTACAGAATATATAATATAAAGAAACTTATAATTCGCATTCATGTGCAAATTCTGTTAAAATATTAAATTTATTGCTTCTAAAGAGAATTTTAAGAATATCTGTTCTCACTATGCAAAATTATCTTCACGGGCAGCTCTGAAGAATAAAACATCATGGCCCCTTTTGTAAGCAAATTTGCAAAAAAAAGGGAATTGAATCAATATATGCAACCCCGTACTACTTATACTGTCGCAGATTAGAAAATATACCAGTGTGTTAATAGAAGATTACCCGTATTACAATATGAGTCTCAAAAATATTTGCCAAAATAAAAGAGATGACGTTATAAATTGAAAATATCAATAATCCCCGTAATCTTTAAACCGGAAGGTCGTAATTGATTCAAATATATGCCAACATATATCAAAATACATGCCAATATACCTGAACTACTTATATTCTCGTAGATTAGATGATATAATGCATTTGTAGAAGATTACTCGTACAACGTACTATATATGAGTTTCAACAATTTTCGTCATAAAAAACAATGGCATAATAACTTGGAAATATCAATAATCCCTGAATCAACAGTCCCCGAAAATATCAATGATAATAATGTGTAAACCTGAAGACCATAATTGATATTATCCAGTCAAAAATGCAATGTCAATGACATTTATTTTATATACATATCTTTATTATTCAAATCGGAAAAGATTTAATATAAAATCGTATGCCGCATAGCACATTGGATACGTTGCTAAGCGACATGATATCATTTGCTTCAAATAAATTGATGGAAATCATATCGTCTGAATAATGCGATCTCCATGGAAGGTTTGACATTTTAGTCAATTTAGCGATAACTTAAAAAATCACCAAATTTATCGCCAAGTGGGACTATAGAACTGATAGTCCCATTTTGCGACAAATTGACGAAACATCATCACAATACTATCTCCTAACAAATCACAGTTATTTTCATTTATTAAGCGCGATTTTATCAATTCCATGATATTTTTATGGACTCACAAATACTTTTATCAATTTCGTGATATTAAAAAAATTCGTTAAATGTGTTACTAAGTAGGATGGATGGATTGAACGACAAATGATACCGAAACATCATTTCAGTACTCTATTCTAAAAAACAAATCATTGATTTGCGTCAATTTTATAAATTTGGAAACATTTTCGCACAAGTTTAAGAGAAGTTTCCAAGTTATTTAGAGATATTCCGCTAAATTCGTAGCTCTGAATTTGCAGATCTGAAGAATAAAATATTCTGATTCCGTTTGTATATACTAAATGAAAATAGTAAAATTGTATTATAAGATACACCCGTTCTACTCATTTTCTGCTTCAACAATCGGCTAAATGAATTTATTGGGTAAACACAATATATGAGTTTATTAGCTAAACATAATATAAGAGCTGGAAACCTCATTGCTAAAATAAATGAAAGTGATGTACGTAGCCCGCAATTTATATAATTAAAATAATAATCAAACCGTTCATTTAAAAACTATATTTTTACATCCATTTATTTATTATTCAAATAGAAAAAATAATAATAAATATTAACAACACATCTAATTTCATTCCGTTGCCAAGCAACATGATATAAGATAGAATCTTCCTCATAAAATGCGAAATTTAATAGCTATTTTGATTTCTTTATACTTTTCATTGTTCAGTAAAAGCTTGTGAAATATAAACCAAGGAAATAGATTTCCAATTTAAATCATGTTTCAAACAATTCATGTTTTCAGAAAATGACTAATTAGTGCAAAAAATCTCCATCCAAACTCAGAGATACAGTTTTAATTCACTTTCAAACGATTTTCAAGCTTTTCGTTTGGATAAACCACGGAGTTAAAGAGTAGAACTCCTAGGAAAAAGTTTCGTTTTTCATTAATATCTCGACAACCCCTGGTCGTAAATACTCGAAACTTGGGCTAAATTTATGGGAGGATATTTAAAGGCTATCCACAAAATTTCATCAAATTCGATGCAGCCGTTCTCCCGTGATGATGAGACAAACGAAAATGTCGTTTTTTACTAATATCTCGAGAACCACTGATCGTAGAAACTCCATACATGGATTAAATTTTAAGTGAGACTATTTCCAGGCTACCCACAAAATTTCATCAAATTCAGTTCAGCCGTTATCCCGTGATGACGGGACAAACTGACAGACAGACAGACAGATTTTCATTTTTATTTATATAGATAAACTAGCAGCATACCCGTTCTTCGTACGGAGTATATAATATAAAGAAACTTGAAATTCATAATCATGCGCAAATTCTTATAGTATACTAAATGACATGCTTAATCAAAATATTCTGTTAAAATATTTAATATAATGCTCCTAAAAAGAAGTTTAAGAATCTCTGTTCTCGCTATATAAAATTATCTTCATGGACATATCTGAAGAATAAAACATCTTGGACCCCTTATGTAAGCAAATATAAAAAAAAAATATGGAATTGAATCAATATATGCAAAATAAAAGCGTTAAAATTGTATGGGACCCGTACTAATTATATACGCGAATATTAGAAAATATAACCTGTATTAGTAGATTACATGTATAAATTGAAATTACCAATAAACCCGTAATCTTTAAATCTGAAGACAGTCATTTATTCCAATATATGTCAAAATTAAAGTGCTAAAATTATATGGGAAGATATACACGTACTACTTATAATGTCCGATTATTAGTAGAAGATTACCCGTTTTGCAATATGAGTCTCAAATGTTTTTTGGTAAACTACAACAGACGACGTAATAAATTGAATATATAATTAATCCCCTTAAGCTTCATACCAGAAGACTGTACTTGATTCCAATATATATGCCAATATATGTCAAAATATATGCCAATATACCTGTACTACTTATATTCTCGTAGGTTAGAAGATATACCCGTGCATTCCTAGAAGATTACTCGTACAACGTACAATATGCGTGTGTCAGCAATTTTTGCCGCAATAAAACAATGGCGTAATAACTTAAAAATATCAATAATCACTGAATCAATAATTCCGGAAAATATCAATAATAATAATTTTTAAACCTGAAGAGTATAATTGATATTATCCAGTCCAAAAAGAAATGGCAATGAAATTTATTTTATAAACATATCTTCATTATTCAAATCGGAAAGGATTTAATAAAAATCGTCTGCCGCATAAACACATTGGATTTAAATCCGTTGCTAAGCGACATGATATCATTTGCTTCAAATAAATTGGTAGAAAAAATGTCGTCTAAATAGTTATATTTCTATGGAACATTTGGCGACAGTTTCGTCAAATTAGCGACATTTTAAAAAATCGCCAAATTTATCGCCAAGTGGGACTGTAGAACTGACAGTTCCACTTTGCGACAAATTGACGAAATATCATCACAATACTATCCCCTAACAAAAAACAATTAATATCATTTATGTAGCGCCATTTTATCAATTTCAAGATATTTTTATAGATTTGAAAACATTTTTATCAATGTGGTGACATTTTAAAAATTCGCTAAATTTATTACTAAGTAGGATGGTTGGTCTGACAGATAAATGCTAACCAAACATCATTTCAGTGCTCTCTTCTAACAAAACAAAAAAAAATTTCATTGATATGTAGAAGACCCAAGCCACACGACCAACCCGAAGGTTTATGGAAGCTGTTTCTGTCGAAAGCCCAGAACGACCGACTCATCCGAGGACATGAGCAGCAAGATGGTCGTCCGGGAAGCTGTTTGTGTGTCGTTTATATCAATTTGGCGACATTTCCGTCAATTTGGCAAAGTTTAAGAAAAGTTGTCAAATTAGCGATATCCCTCCAAATTCGTAGCTTTGAATTTGCAGATCTGAATGAAACATTCTTATCCCGTTTCAATATACTAAATGAAAACACTACAATTGTATTAGAAGATATACTCGCTCTACTCTTTTTCTGTTTCAACAATCGGCTATATGAATTTATTGGCTAAACACAATATATGAGTTTAGTAGCTAAATACGATATAAGCTTGAAAACTCTTTGCCAAAATAAATGAAATTGATGTACGCAGTCAGCAATTAATATAATTAATAGAAAAATCAAACCGTCCATTCATAAGATATACTTTTATATCCATTTATCCATTTATTTATTATTTAAATCGAAAAAAAATAATAAAAACATTAACAAACACATTTAATTTAATCCGTTATTCGTACGGAGTGTATAATTTAAAGAAACTTATAGTTCGCAATCATGTGCAAATTCGGTTAAAATATTAAATTTATTGCTCCTAAAGAGAAGTTTAAGAATATATGTTCTCACTATGCAAAATTATCTGCACGATCAGATCTGAAGAATAAAACATCCTGCCCCCTTTTGTAAGCAAATTTACAGAAGAAAAAATAGGAATTGAATGAATATATGCAACCCCGTACTAATCATATTGTCGCAGATCAGAAAATATGCCAATGTGTTAGTAGAAGATTTCCCGTATTACAATATGCGTCTCAAAAATATTTGCCAAAATAAAAGAGATAGATGATGTAATAAATTGAAAACATCAATAATATTCGTACTCTTTATACCAGAAGGTCGTAATTGATTCCAATATATGCCAATATATATCAAAACATATGTCAATATACCTGTACTACTTATATTCTCATAGATTAAAAGATATACACGTGTATTTGTAGAAGATTCGTACAACATACAATATATGAGTTTAAACAATTTTTGTCATAATAAAATAATTGCATAATAACTTGAAAATATCAGTAATCCTTGAATCAATAATCCCCGAAAATATAAATAATAATAATTTTTAAACCTGAAGACCGTAATTGATATTATCCAGTCAAAAATGCTATAAGAAAAATCAAATCGTTCTTTTCTAAAATATATTTTTATATCCATTTATTTATTATTCAAATCGAAAAAATAATTATTAAAATTAACAGACAGATTTAATGTAATTGCGTTTCTGAGTAACATGATATAAGATAGAATCTTATAACATGTTAAATATGTCATGTCTTATAACATAAACTGCGAAATTAAATAACGATTTTGATTTCTCTATACTTCTCATTGTTCCGTAAAAGCTTGTTTTAAATAAACCATGAACCATGGAGATAGATTTCCCCTTTAAATCATAATTCAAACAATACATGTTTTCAGAAAGTGACTAATTAACGCAAACAATCTCCCATCAAACTCAGAGATTAAATTTTAATTCACTTTCAAACGATTTTCAAGCTTTTCGTTTGGATAAACCACGGAGTTAGGGAGTAGAACTCCTAGGAAAAAGTTCCGTTTTTCATTAATATCTCGACAACCCCAGGTCTTAGAAACTCGAAACTTGGACAAAATTTATGGGGGGATATTTCAAGGCTATCCACCAAATTTCAATAAATTCGGTTCAGCCCTTTTTCCGTGATGATGAGACAAACGAAAATTTCGTTTTTTACTAATATCTCGAGAACCACTGGTCGTAAAAACTCAAAACACGGATATAATTTTAAGTGGGGCTATTTCTGGGCTACCCACAAAATTTCATCAAATTCGGTTCAGCCGTTCTCCCGTGATGATGGGACAAACAGACAGACAGACAGACAGACAGACAGACAGACAGACAGACAGACAGACAGACAGATTTTCATTTTTATTTATATAGACTAGCAGCATACCCGTTCTTCGTACGGAGTATATAATATAAAGAAACTTGAAATTCATAATCATGCCCAAATTCTTATAGTATAATAAATGACATGTTTAATCAAAATATTCTGTTAAAATATTTAATATAATGCTCCTAAAAAGAAGTTTAAGAATCTCTGTTCTCGCTATATAAAATTATCTTCATGGACATATCTGAAGAATAAAACATCTTGGACCCCTTATGTAAGCAAATATAAAAAAAATATGGAATTGAATCAATATATGCAAAATAAAAGCGTTAAAATTGTATGGGACCCGTACTAATTATATACGCGAATATTAGAAAATATAACCTGTATTAGTAGATTACATGTATAAATTGAAAATACCAATAAACCCGTGATCTTTAAATCTGAAGACAGTCATTTATTCCAATATATGTCAAAATTAAAGTGCTAAAATTATATAGGAAGATATACACGTACTACTTATAATGTCCGATAATTAGTAGAAGATTGCCCGTTTTGCAATATGAGTCACAAATGTTTTTTGGTAAAATACAACAGACGACGTAATAAATTGAATATATAATTAATCCCCTTAATCTTCATACCAGAAGACTGTACTTGATTCCAATATATATGCCAATATATGTCAAAATATATGCCAATATACCTGTACTACGTATATTCTCGTAGGTTAGAAGATATACCCGTGCATTCCTAGAAGATTACTCGTACAACGTACAATATGCGTGTGTCAGCAATTTTTGCCGCAATAAAACAATGGCGTAATAACTTAAAAATATCAATAATCCCTGAATCAATAATTCCGGAAAATATCAATAATAATAATGTTTAGACCTGAAGAGTATAATTGATATTATCCAGTCCAAAATGAAATGGCAATGAAATTTATTTTATATACATATCTTCATTATTCAAATCGGAAAGGATTTAATAAAAATCGTCTGCCGCATAAACACATTGGATTTAAATCCGTTGCTAAGCGACATGATATCATTTGCTTCAAATAAATTGGTAGAAAAAATATCGTCTAAATAGTTATATTTTTATGGAACATTTGGCGACAGTTTCGTCAAATTAGCGACATTTTAAAAAATCGCCAAATTTATCACCAAGTGGGACTGTAGAACTGACAGTTCCACTTTGCGACAAATTGACGAAATATCATCACAATACTATCCCCTAACAAAAAACAATTAATATCATTTATGTAGCGCAATTTTATCAATTTCAAGATATTTTTATAGATTTGAAAACATTTTTATCAATTTGGTGACATTTTAAAAATTCGCTAAATGTATTACTAAGTAGGATGGTTGGTCTGACAGATAAATGCTAACCAAACATCATTTCAGTACTCTCTTCTAACAAAACAAAAAAAAAATTCATTGATATGTAGAAGACCCAAGCCACACGACCAACCCGAAGGTTTATGGCAGCTGTTTGTGTGTCGTTTATATCAATTTGGCGACATTTCCGTCAATTTGGCAAAGTTTAAGAAAAGTTGTCAAATTAGCGATATCCCTCCAAATTAGTAGCTTTGAATTTGCAGATCTGAATGAAACATTCTTATCCCGTTTCAATATACTAAATGAAAACACTACAATTGTATTAGAAGATATACCCGCTCTACTCTTTTTCTGTTTCAACAATCGGCTATATGAATTTATTGGCTAAACACAATATATGAGTTTAGTAGCTAAATGCGATATAAGCTTGAAAACTCTTTGCCAAAATAAATGAAATTGATGTACGCAGTCAGCAATTAATATAATTAAAAGAAAAATCAAACCGTCCATTCATAAGATATACTTTTATATCCATTTATCCATTTATTTATTATTTAAATTGAAAAAAAATAATAAAAACATTAACAAACACATTTAATTTAGTTGCGGTGCCGAGCAACATGATATATCCTCCTAAAATGTTAAAATTTATTAACCACTAACAGCACACCCGTTATTCGTACGGAGTGTATAATTTAAAGAAACTTAAAGTTCGCAATCATGTGCAAATTCTGTTAAAATATTAAATTTATTGCTCCTAAAGAGAAGTTTAAGAATATATGTTCTCACTATGCAAAATTATCTTCACAATCAGATCTGAAGAATAAAACATCCTGCCCCCTTTTGTAAGCAAATTTACAGAAAAAAAAATTGGAATTGAATGAATATATGCAACCCCGTACTAATTATATTGTCGCAGATCAGAAAATATGCCAATGTGTTAGTAGAAGATTACCCGTTATTTGCCAAAATAAAAGAGGTGACGTAATAAATTGAAAACATCAATAATATCCGTACTCTTTATACCAGAAGGTCGTAATTGATTCCAATATATGCCAATATATATCAAAACATATGTCAATATACCTGTACTACTTATATTCTCGTAGATTAAAATATATACACGTGTATTTGTAGAAGATTCGTACAACATACAATATATGAGTTTAAACAATTTTTGTCATAATAAAATAATTGCATAATAACTTGAAAATATCAATAATCCTTGAATCAATAATCCCCGAAAATATAAATAATAATAATTTTTAAACCTGAAGACCGTAATTGATATTATCCAGTCAAAAATGCTATAAGAAAAATCAAATCGTTCTTTTCTAAAATATATTTTTATATCCATTTATTTATTATTCAAATCGAAAAAATAATTATTAAAATTAACAGACAGATTTAATTTAATTGCGTTTCTGAGTAACATGATATAAGATAGAATCTTATAACATGTTAAATATGTCATGTCTTATAACATAAACTGCGAAATTAAATAACGATTTTGATTTCTCTATACTTCTCATTGTTCCGTAAAAGCTTGTTTTAAATAAACCATGAACCATGGAGATAGATTTCCCCTTTAAATCATGTTTCAAACAATTCATGTTTTCAGAAAGTGACTAATTAACGCAAAAAATCTCCCATCAAACTCAGAGATTAAATTTTAATTCACTTTCAAACGATTTTCAAGCTTTTCGTTTGGATAAACCACGGAGTTAGGGAGTAGAACTCCTAGGAAAAAGTTCCGTTTTTCATTAATATCTCGACAACCCCAGGTCTTAGAAACTCGAAACTTGGACAAAATTTATGGGGGGATATTTTAAGGCTATTCACCAAATTTCATTAAATTCGGTTCAGCCGTTTTTCCGTGATGATGGGACAAACGAAAATTTCGTTTTTTACTAATATCTCGAGAACCACTGGTCGTAGAAACTCAAAACACGGATATAATTTTAAGTGGGGCTATTTCTGGGCTACCCACAAAATTTCATCAAATTCGGTTCAGCCGTTCTCCCGTGATGGTGTGACAAACAGACAGACAGACAGACAGACAGACAGACAGACAGACAGACAGACAGACAGACAGATTTTCATTTTTATTTATATAGATGACTCAAAATATTATCTATAATTTCTGTACACTACTCGCATGCTATTTGCAATGCTGCAAAACGCAAGTTAAAGAAATCTGATGTGAGCAGCAGTTGACTTTCCTTATATAATGCAATGAATTTATTACTTTTAATGCAAAAAAAAAATAGATTATTTTTATGGTAGATATTTATATTCTCTCTAAGATATTGAATTTTCGTCAATGAGTCGTCATTTTCATTTATTTAGCGACATTTTTATCCATTTGGCGAGTTTTTCGTTAATTTAGCAACATTTTAAAAAGTCGCCAAGTTGACGACATTCCACCAAATTCGTCGCCAAAATCTCGCCAAGCGTTATGGACAGAGAAATACAGCAGATAAATGACTATTGGCGTTCAAATACAAAAGTATTACTCAAAGTGCCTTTTTTCATGAATGGAATGAGCTAGATCCACAAGAATGATGTCACCAAATTTATTGCATGGTATTATATATGAAAAGTGAACATGTTGCTCAATAGGAAATATTTTTTAAATGACGTTTTGATAATTTTTAAAACAATGTGCAATATCTCGAGAACTGTTCATGTTAGCGTTCTAAAATTTATGTCAATCGTTTTCTAATAAATAATTACATAAGAAATTTCTATTTGCGTAACTTTATTTGAGGTTTTGATTTTTTGACTATTTTTTTAAATATTTCACTTGAAAATTTAGGGGGGTTCTGAACATTCGATTGCGTATAGAAACAATAGGCTTCCAGTGTTTATGGATAGTAATATTTGTACCAAATTTCATTCGAATCGGTCCATTCATTCGTCAGTTATCGTCTCCACAGATTCACTGGCACACCCACACACACACATCACTTCAAAAGTGTTCGTTTCGTAATCAGGAATGCTTGAAACGTGCTCTCCCGTCGAAAACTCTAATTCAAATTTTCGAACCCTTCCCAATACTTTCCTTACACATTATTGTATATAAGGAAAGTAATAATAGATTGGTGTATGCCAAATAAGGAAAATTTTAATTACATCTGATTATTTAAAATTAGAGAAGAGAGCTGGAGCTTTCTATAGGAGCTAATGCTACCAAGAGAAGATTTTTTTCTCAAACACAATTCTAGCGTCCAACAGCTATATGCTATCTGTTTCATATTAAGCACTGTTACTAAGATACTACTGTTAAGTTAAGACGAGTTTCAAAATGTGCTTTCTAAATGCTCCGTAAAATGTTTCTTCTTGATATGGTCAGTTATATATGTGAACAGCGTTAGTTTGAGCCAAATAGGGAGTTTTGAGACAAACAAATGTCATGTTTCTACATATTTTACTCTTGATAAAGGTATTTTTGATAACTACATAGTTTTGGTCGTCCCTGTGGTGAAGTGGATAGCGTCTTCGACTGCTGTCATGAGGGGCTCGGGTTCGAATCCCGAATAAGGCATGGGTGTGTCTTGAGGATATAGTCAGACTTCCGCCTTCTGGGTCCTCGTCAAAGTGGAGCTGCACCCTCCCCGACCTTCGTCAGTGATGCTTTCTTGGGATAAACTTTGATCTCTAGTCCTGTGTATCGTTCTTTCTTCCTGCATCACTGGTCCTGTTTCGGTTCCTCCGAACAGGAGGTCAGACGTAACAACAACAACACATAGTTTTGAATAATTACTTGGGGAAATAAGATAAATAATTTCATTGAGTATATTCAATTTTTTATATTGGTGGCAATTTGTTATATGTCATTGCATTACAAGTCTTCCCCCGAACTAAAAGGGTAAATTACTATAATATTTGATATTATTTATGAAATTTATTTCTTATATCATGAATGTAAGCAGTTTAATTTTTATTTTAATGAATTTAATTTTATTGATAGTTTTTAAAGTACATAATTTTGCAAATATTACGCAAGCTTGTTTGTTTGTTTAGACTTAAATTCGTGTCAGCCTTTCGATGAGTTTTCAGGCGCAGCAAAAGCAATAAGCGATGTAAAATGTAACAAAACGCTAATATTTGATACTGACTTTTTCGTTTTATTTTAATTACCAATTAAATTCTATTACCACAACTGACTTTAATTACCACATTTGGTATCACTTTATTTATTATTACTAGTATATCTTCTCTACATATTTTCTACCAAATCTATAATCCAACTCGATCACATTTTACTCATTATTGGCTTTATGTTCTATACAGATATTAGCTGCATCTGAAATACAATTATGTATCTTAGAAGTGAATTCATATCAGTAGACAAGTTATATTACTTGTTTACTAATTAATGGTTTTTAACCAAGAAAATGTTAACTGGTCTAAATTTAAAATTTTACATTTTAACTTTCATAGGACATTTCAGGCGTGGCATGTGCTCATTATTAATTTGGAAATTTTAAAATAGTCTGGAAGTGAAAACGTTTTACTTTTTGAGAATAGTATACATAATTTCTATAATAGTAATTTTTATATATAGTAATTTCTTTAATAGTAATTTCTATAATAGTAATTTCTATAATAGTAATTTCTATATATATTAATTTCTATAATAGTCATTTCTATAATAGTCATTTCTATAATAGTAATTTATATATATAGTAATTTCTCTAATAGTAATTTCAATAATTAAGAGTATTGTTCACAATTTAACTGGAGTTTTCGAAAGGAAAGATTATATAAATACTATTGGTTTTACTCCCTAATATAGGAGAAGTCGAGGTAAAATGCAAAATTGGGGTAAATCCATGTTTGCATTATTGTCAAATCAATTCACGAGATCCCGTAACTTCATATATCGTTATGAACAGTTTAAAATTTACTTTCATAGCATATATTATCCCCAAATATGTCTTTAATTTAATTTCACAAATTTTAACAGATATGGCATTGCATAACCGTTTTTATTATCCTTCCCATATAGTTTTCAAATCTCAAGAAATTCAACTTTAAGTGTGAGTAAAACTATGTCGGTTGGTAATTCATTATGCCCTGTCCCATATAGAATGTGCCAAGCAAATGGGACTATATTTAATGCAGAAGTGTTGCGAAAATTGTTTAATAACGCATTTGGGGAACTATTCCAGGAAATGCCTGGTAAGAATAATCAACTATGAAAACTAGTAAATTTTCATAGAAAAATAAGGTTATTTCTCCCTTTTTGTTATTAATAAAAGATGGTACAAGTATTAGAAAGCAGCATGCTATAATTATTTTACCCTTATCACTTCTTTGTTTCTAAATTAACTGCAGATTAAATTCCTGGTATTTTTTTTTCATAACTATGTTTCACAATTACTTATTATTATCAATTTTCCATGTTCAAAAATAATGTATTTATTATTCAATATAATTAAAGTCAAATGAATAGTTTTGAATATTAAATCCCGAAAGTTTCTGTTCCAACTCATCCCAAGACGTGTATCAATTAAAACTGTGATAGGGGTCGGTTTCCGAATAAAAAAATCAGACCGACATTCCATTAATTTCTTAATAAAATGTACATTAAAAATCTCACATCATTTATAAAGCTTCAACATATGGCTATGTGATATCTTCAACGAGATAACTGAAAAACATAAAAAATGATATGCAGAAAATTACTTTAACTAGCCCCAGTTCCACCTACCTGAACTATAAGCTAATAATCATCTTTCGTGTAATCTTACATTAAACTGCACGGAACACAAAAACTGTTTTGATAAATTAATTATGTACTTAAATTTATCACGTGGGGACATATCTAACTCACATAAAATTCCATGTTGTAACGTAAATAAATATTGATTACTATTACCCTCAAATTATTAATACCTTTAAATATTATTACCCTCAACAAATGCATAATGAAAGGCTGAAATTGTCCGATTAGATTCTGGTACGATAGGTATACAGTAAAATTCAAATCTTCTGAGCAGCAAAATATATATTTTCACTTTCCCTACAATACATGGTAATGCATAGGAAAGGTATTAGAATAGTATTGTAAACTAGGGGGTTCTGCCCCCTGCTCGCTACGCTTCGCCAACCCCCTTCTGGAGGCTTCGCCTCCTACTCGCTGCTCTTGCTTCATACTTATCTCTCCTAAAAATTCTAGTTTAAAAAAAATCTTGCTATCCCTACATATTTTCCGTAGAAGGTAAAAACAGGGATTTTCCGTAGCCCAAGGAATTCCTTGATGCTGAGCTCGCTTCGCAAGCTATTTCATGTCAAACTGAAGTTTAAATTGGTGAACGGTTTATTCCATCGTGTTACCCTATTATTCCTCTGTACCAAATTTTATATTTTTGTATGATATATTTTTTGCGGTATGAGAGAGAGAAATCGCCAGACGTGCCGATACGAAAAAAATATTTTCACTTCAGAAGTGCCTAAAAAGCAAAATATCTCAAAAACTACATCGAAATTATGAAAAGAGGCTCCGGCCTGCAAAAATTCATCCATGTAGGTACCTGCATGCAAGAATTATATTATTAGTCTATCCAGGACTCCAACTCGCAGCTTAAATATTTTGTCTTTGACAATAAATATTTCTTAAACTACGATATATATCAAAAAACTGTTTATTTCAGCGTATTTCTCAAAGCTTGTCCTACAAGTTAACCAAGTTTCATATTTTTAAATGCAATAGTTTTTGCGGCACGACGTAAAGAATCTAGAGAAATGAGAAATTTGTCAAACAGCGGCGGCAGCCACTTTTGTTTTAATATAGAAATATAGCAACTCGAGTTTTCATTCGAGTTTTCGATGCTTTCAAACACTCTAGAACATGAAAAATACTATTTTTGGCATGATGTCTGCATGTGTATGTCTGTCTGTATGTATGTATGTGCAGTATATGTATGTTTTATTCACTCTAGCTGAAGTACTAATTGACTAAATTTCACAAAATTTTGTGGATTACCCGTGTTCCTCTGATTAGATTCTGCTACGATTAAAAAAATAACCTGCTCTTTAATCGAAATGGGCCGTAAAAATTGTTAAAATCTAAGATAAAAAAAAACTACGTATGCTCAAAAAGTATCATTTAAATAGTTGTTTTCTACGTAACTTTTGACGACAAAAAAATGAAAACCAATTCCATAAATCTAGAACTAACAGTTCTAGCGATATTTTAGTCGCATTGCCGTGTCATCTTTAAAATTATATTCAGTCTGTAAGTGAAAATAAAAATTGAATTAAAACTACGAATGTTGTGTATTTTCAAATAAAATCTCATGTTATATTGTGCAATTAAACTTAATTAACTGAATCGTGAGAAATTGAAAGATAAAATAAATGTGTGTCTGTAGAGGATGTCATGTGCTGCCGACATCATATTTTAATTTTTTTCTTTCAAGAAACACCAATTTATACTTATTTGAACACCTTTTCGGATCTCATGAAATGCCAATGTTCCGCACACTTCAACTTAGAAAGCACTACATTACAGTATTATTTATGATAGCATGTGGTATGACAACCTATGTTTAATAAATTATCTCAAAATTAGTAGAGTTAAATTTCTTTGAATTTCAAGTGATAAAAGTTTAACAGCGAATAACATGTGATGTATTAGTAATTTTAAATGTTTTTCGATGTCATAGAAATAGACAAGTTTGTAACAAAGAAATGTAGAAAACAATTCAAGTTTAGTGCGTGTTCAAAAATATGTTATAAGATTTGTGGGGTAATTCAAAGAGCTCGAACCATTAAACTACATCTAGAACATCTATGAACATCAAGGTACTTTAACAACTTGTTTAAATACAACAAATGTTTTAGAATGCACAGTAGGGTGTAGTGAAAGTATAGGGGAAAAAAAATTCGAAATGCAATTTTTAACAGCGCGAAAAAGTTGTCATTTGGTACTATAAAGACAAAGTTAAAATTGTTTTAATCTACCTTTTCATCTTGAGTATATAAAAACTAACTTTTCATCTTAAGTATATAAATATAAGACGTCTGATGATTTAAGGAGAATTTTATTACGTACAGTCATTTGTCTAATTTCATTAGGAGTATTGGGAAGTAATATATGAGTTTGTTGCCGTCCATAAAAAGAAATATCGAAAATTTTGATGGTAAAAATAAGTTAAATATAATATGTAAAACATTAGTATTAACTTTGAAATACCTCCGATTTGACTTAAAAATCTATACATGTTCATCATAAGTTTCAATGCATTCAGTTTTCTACATTTATAGAACAATATTCTACAAAATAAATTTCTAGGCTGCTTCACTAGCAATGTATTTTTATTTTCCAGACATATTTTGCACAAGACATTGAGAAAATTGCACA
>OX578134.1:140824705-140857205 GCA_951213105.1 Amaurobius ferox
CACCAAGAGTAGCATAATTAGCTATATTTGAATTTTTAAAGAACTATAATGAAATTGTAATTGAAAAAGACACCCTGACGTTAAACGGACTTCCAAAATTTCGCCCAAAGCTTCCCCCCTCCCTACTAGCAATTTTATGCGGATAATGTTACTACTTACTGTAATACTGACCAATTGATTATATTAATATTGATGAGGTGTAATAAAGTCACCATTGAAGGGGGCAACCACTATATGACCCTGGAAGACAGAAAAATTTTAAAGGTCGCTCGGGCCCCAAAAGTGTACGGGACTGTAGAAAATTCACTGCCCTCTATTGTAAGCATTAAGCAAAAATACAGAAATTAATACATTTTGGATTTTTATTGGTGCCCCCTGATTTCCTGGTGCCCTAAGTACGTGCTTAGTGTGCTTATTGGGGAATCCAGCACTGCCCCGACCATTTCGTTGGATTGCTTTCTAGAATTCTGTAGTATATTGAAAAACTTGTTACAATATATCGACAATAATCATCTCTTACATCCCAGATAAAATTAGACATCCTTATTAAAGGTCTTTGAAGGCATGGTAGTCTATATTTTCTCTGTAGTCAACATGTGTTGTCTATACAATGACTACAACAAAAGTAAAATAAATATTATTATTATAAAAATGAATCAATTCTTTAATTACACACTGTATTGTACATTATCTGTGTTCTCTTTAATAAGTAAACACACTTTGTGCAAAGTATAAGGGAAACTGAAGCAACGTATATAAGCACACAATAATACAAAAAAAGCTGTTTCGAGGATACTTTGGATCCCCTTCGTCAGTGCAATGAGCCAATAAAGAGAAAGTCCAAAAGATAATGTACGAAAATAAAAGAAACAGAGGGGGGGGGGGGTTATATGTATACCCAAGATCTTAATTGAGAGCTCACTTGAGAGGAGAACCAATCAGAGCAGAATGAAGAACAGTCGAGCCAATCCAAAGCGAGAAATAATAAGTGTGGCTTGCGCCAAAACACAACAGGAAAGTCCTGATAATAAGAGTCAAGTCCAAATAAGAATAAATGAGGCCCAACAAGACGAAAAATATGTTAAACGACACATAAGAGCCCGAAAGGTTAAGGAATTGAACGAAGAAAGTGGAAAAATGCACAGGGTATTCCGTCACACCGTGGACAAAAATGGAGTACAGGACAAGTCATTAAGTTATTAGAATTTTTCTTGATATGGAAGACCTCAAAGAAGTCAAGATTATATGCCAACATACATTTTTATATTATCCCTGCTGAAGAAAACTTAAAACGGTGGTCAAATTGTTAGGAATGTTGAGCAATTAAGGATCTATTAAAATCCTGTTTTTTCACATAATTTTCATGTTCTTGAACACTTAACTCCGCGATCTATCAATGCTCTTACGGTCAATGCTCTTTCGATTGTTAATGAAAATTATGTAATAAATTTATCTGAGGCTTCCCTTAATAAAACTGAAATTAATATCTTAAAACTAAATAACAATTTCGCTGCTATTCCTAAATTATGTGCCCCTAGTCTTATAGGCCCTGTAGAAAAAGTTTTCAAATTCAGCGATTTATTTGCCACTCAAGACAACGCTACTAGACATTTTATTGTCAACACTGTTAATTTAATGACAACATTTCTAAATCAAATATTAAAAAATCTAAAAAAGACAACTCCAATGCGTTACGAAACAATCATAATTTAGTAATCACTAAGGCTGACAAAGATTTTTGTTTTGGATAAAATATGTATGTTGAAAAAGTAATTTAATTAATGAAGGTCCGTATTGTGCTATTGACAAGAATCATATTAATTCTGCCTTAAACAAAATTAGACAAGTCATTAAATCTTCACGTGTAATTCTTAAAAATTATAAAAAAAATCCATAATTCATTCTCTCCTAAAAGTTCGTAAAGCAGGTGTTTCTTTTAAACCCATTGTATGTAATATTGGTACTACTTCCTATAAATGTATCAATTAAATGCTTATTTTAAAATTGTTTAATTCTGACGATAAAAAGTATACGACCAACCCCATTATTATAGGACTAGCCGTTCTCGAGCTATTTTAGTTCTTTCGTATTTTTGCTAAGCTGCTTTTGAAAAAACATCCAGTTACCAAATGAAAACAAAAATTGAATTAAAAGTGCAAATTCAGTGTAATTTAAACAATTATGCATGGTATTCTGTACAATTAAACTCAGCTTAATTGTACAGAATTATTTAAGAAATAAAGGGAAAGTAAAATTGAGTCTGTGGGAAAAGTAATGTACTTCTCAGGACTAGATTGTTTTCATATCAGTTTAAATGTTTGTATTCACGCGAAATTTTTCTTATTGTGAGTAACTGCATGGGCTATTTATACCAACTAACCTTCCATCTAAAATTTCATATTTGTTTGCTTTCTGGTGATAGGCATATATTGCCCTAAAGCGATAAAAACTGAAATGTATTTTAATGCATTTAAAAAGTTGCAAATTAAAGTTTTTAATGATTGTAAATAATTTTAAGTGTTTGCAGACGTGTAGCCACACCTTTTGTAATTTGTTAAAATATATTTCTGCATATACGTTTATTATTTTTATTTTTTGCCACAAATAAATAAATTGGAATTTCCAAGTTATTTCTTTATTTCAAAATCAATATTTCGCAAGGAAACTATATTCCTCCAAAGAATAAAATCCGGATTTAAGAAGAACTATTGTTCAAGAGAAAAATGTTTGAAAAGAAGACTCAGAAGTTCTCTCATATTTTTGGACTAAGTAATAAATCTGTATTGAATTTTCCAGAAACAAAGCAATATTTCTTTTAAAATTTGTCAAATAAGTTTTGTATAGAATGCAATAGTTTGAAATAAATTTAATAATAGATTTCTAAGGACAATTAAACACCAATAATATTAATTTATATTTATATACATAATATTATGGTACTGAAAGTTTCATTAATGGTTATGCATTTGCAGATTAGCTAGCAAAATGCACATTATTTTGGACAAAATTATATCGAAAAAAATAGTAATAATAGACTTTGAAGGAGCAGGAGGAAATATCTTAGATATAGATAGATAGTGAATGTTTTACTAAAGGAAATATTTGTGTCACAGACTTCAGCTTTAAGGTTAAGGAGGCTCTTTCTAGCTCTGAAATTGTAGTATATAGTGGAATATTCAAATTGTTATTCTGTTGTCATTATTTCTTCAAATAAAAAAATTTGAGTGCATTGTAGTTTGATAGAAAAATGTGTTTTTTATAATAGATTTATGGATAGCTTTTGTAAAGTAACTTGAGTAAATGTATTGAGTGAAGGATTCTGGATAAACCATGACGCTATCATTCCCAAATTGTTTGATATATTCTTTTAAGAGGATATGTTTTAACCTCTACCTAAAATTATATTGAAATTTGCAAAAAAAAATTTAATTGGTTATTTAGTTAAATGTTAAAAATAAAAAAAAATGCTGTAGAATTTTCTGAAAAATTTGATGACAGATAGTTATTTACATTTAGGTGGAGTATGTATATATGCACATAATACAATAGCGTACAAAGTTTTAATGCTCTAGGTTAATTAGTTTTGACCCTAGATTGCGTGCAAGGTTGAAAATATTAGTTTTGAGAAAATTATCAAAAAATCAGGGAGGCTTGCTCGATTTGTGCATATTTTGCTTCTTCAATATCTTCACAAAATGCGTTTTATTTTCCAAAAAATGAAATATAATTTTGTTATGTAGAAACCCCGCTGAAAACTCACTGCATCTATAAGTTTCTGTACAAATAGAATTCATTTCATTTCGAGTAATTTAATTTCATATTCTTAATAAAAGAAAAGCTGAAATTGTTTGCACTAGCACTCGTTAGCATAGATACTATTGTGTGCTGTAGGTTCAGAGTAAAATTTGACTCTGAGTGACCTAATGTTGATACGTGTTCTTATTGGCTAAAACCAGACCCCGACACGATCGGTTGAATCTCTGAAGATTTCTTAGTGGTCCGAGACCGTTAGGTTTAATTTTTTTCTTATCCATAATGTGTATGATTTCCAAATTTGTAAGGGACGGTCAGCAATCGTATGTCCAGAGCCGATCTTTAGTATCATATTCGGGCCAAGCTAAAGTTATATGACCGATAAAAATTACTCAGCTAATGTAGAGATTTACTGATACAAATGAAACTGCATATTGCCTGATATAGATGGATTGGTATCCCAGTTGCTCGAATGTTGTACATTTTGTATTGTATCTACATTCTGCAATATTTTTACACATTTTTAATTATTTTTAAATTCTGTACTATTCAAAATTTATGGAATTTTTATTTAATGTTTGAGGTTTGAAATATGAGTATAAAGAGATATGACAAAAATTTTACTTTTTAATACATAATCCCCATCTTTAGGATAAAGCACAATTTTCAAATCAATCCATACTTTAAACCTAGGCAGGTTTCGTACAATAACTTGTTATTTAAAAATTAATTTTGGTAAATTAAAAATGTATTGTGATAACATTAAGGGCTCAAACAATCCACACTCAAACAAACCTGTATCCTAATGATTGAAGTACTCAATACTGATTGATAATGATTCTGATTGCAAAATCGAACTATATGATCTTCGATTTAATACGCGTAAGCCTACAAGAAATGTTTGAGTTGACATTTTTATAGCTATTTATCTGTTGGAAACTGACAAAATTGCGCATTATTTCCTAAAAAATATTTTTCATACTTAATCCATGATCCCAAATTTATTCTAATGTATCAGATATATTAGTATGCTACTACTTGATGAAATCTGCATCAAAATGCGTTTAATAATCAATCAATAAAAAAATCAAAATGATTTACTTTGAATTACTTTTATAGCAGCTGCACAAAAAAGGAATTTTTACATTACACATGTTATGTATTTAGAACTATAAAAGCCATGACACCGAATAAATTATCTTAAGATCAATTAGTAATTTCTCTTCCTATAAGATCTTAGCCCTTTTTTGATTCAAATTTGCTGTTAGGATATTTTGTTAAATGTTTTTGACGATATTTTATTTTAAAAACCTTAAAATTTGTCGGGAAATGTATCATTTTGTTCTGCTCAAGAGTTGAGAAAATAATACAAAGTTTTTCATATATGTACGAAAATTCTTGGTATGCCTGCATGAATGTACGTGTTTAATGCTATAAACATCCGTTGATGGTAAAAGAATACTCAAACTGTCAAGTGAGCGTAAAAATCCATCTTTACTAAACTAGGGACATGGAATTTTGTATAAACGTTAGATCATGTTATAAAATTATCATGGATCCCTGCTCCTTTTTTTTTCAGATATTTATTATTTGAAGGGTGTTACAAGTAAAATTTTCAAATTATCTAGTGAATATGAAAAAGCAATTTTATTGCTGTAGGAATTTGAAATTCTGTACAATAGTAGACCATAGAATAAAATCAGCATGGTGAATTGTCATTGTGGTAAGCATTTAAAAATTAACATTTGGTTGGAGTTTATTTCTTTTATAAATAATAATTAAGTATTTGGTTTGACTTTAATTATCAATCTTGCCGCATTAATCTGCCATTTATTCTTTATGCGATTTCCTAAAATATAATTATTGATTAACATACTGCACAATTAACTTTCCACAATTTTTAATTTTAAAATAAACATTATTTATTAAAATATATTGCATTTTTGATTAATTTACACTAATTATATATATGTATTTAAGGAGGCGAAAATGGGTGTAGGAGACCAGGAATCTATTTGTCTAAAATCATATAGACCTAAATTTAATGTAGATTGTCACATGCCTCTGTTATCATCTTAGACATTGCACTGCATATTGTACCTTTATTGCCTTTTGTCATGGCACTCAGACACATTCTAAGTATCGAATGCCATCGCAATTTGACAGTTATTGCTTGCCATCACTTTTAAAGCACAACCTTTTTATCCGGTCATTCTGAAGTGACTTTTCATCATATCTCTGAATATTGATTGCTATTTTAGTCACAACGCTCTCTGACGGTCATTCATCTTTGACTGTCACACTATGTCTGTGGCCAGTCATTCTCACTTAACCGTGTCTCGAAAAGTGTTCGAATTATCAAGTCTTAAACACAATACAAACCCAAAGTCAAAAATATGAAATGGAAGTAACTAAAATCAATTTTAGAAAATAAAAATATTTAAGTAAATCATTTAATCACATTTTAGTGAATCAAATTTAAATAAAAAATGTAATATAGTTAAGAAAATTAAATAAACACATCGCAGTTGTTTTCTGAGCTTTAACATAATCTGTGTTTTCTTTCCTTGCATAATTTATTCCTTACTCATTTCACATTGTGATTTTACATTTTTTTAGTCACATATAAGATTCACTGACACCAATTTAAGGCTCACACGACTATGGTATGGTGTTAGATATAAAATAGTTTCACTAATATACATATAAATAGATCTGAAATGTGCTCCATTGAATAAAAAATAGGAAAACTTTCATTTAAATTTATGACATTTAACACAAATTATAAACAGTAGATGATAATGCATGTTAAAGCTCGTAACGCTATAACGGAAGGAAGTATAAAGAAATTGTATCATTGAGGCAAATCGCAAATTGCTTTTATTAAATAATTATAAATGGTATTTGAATCTTAAAATTAACTGCCAAGAAAAAAATATTTTTACAATATTGAAAATTATTTGTTTCAGTTTTTACTTAGCGAAAGTATCTGGAATATTAGCATATTTTTCAAACTCCGAATATTTCAGATTCAGATGAAGAAATAGAAAGCTATATCAAAGAATATACGTCCTATTGTCAGAAATGCAATAATATAAAAGGAGATATTATATTAGCACCTATGATAAATTGCTTGGGAAAGAAGATTAGAACGAAATTGGAACTTCTATTTTATCTTTTCTCTTCGAAATCAAGCTAGTATGCAGCAGACAAAATGGAGTAGAAACTTAGTCCTGTATATATGTCAAGTTTCAATTTCAATCTATCACGTTGCGCGATAGCTTTTTCTCTGCTATGGTATTTGTTGAGAGAATTCAAATGAGCTCCATATAAAACTTTTACGTATAGTATAAAATGCAATAAATGCAATAGAAGTATTCGTACTTATACACACTATGTATTATATATATATATAAAGAGCGACATCAGTTGCAACAGGCCTAAAACATATTCCATCAAAATCCAAGAGTAGGTTTTGTTAACTCCATAAAACATTTTCCTTTTACATAAAATATCTATTGTATGGAGAGTAAAATTAATCTTGCATAATTTTGACTTCAATAAAAAAATTTAATTAATGAATGCAAAGAACTTTTTTTTAATAAAATACCCCATTATAGTTTATATTTCATTGATGAAATATCTTCCAAGTTTTGCTTAGATGAAAAAATGTATTTTTAGGATCTTTAAGTACGAAAATTAATAATTGGTCTCTAGAGGTTTGAATCGGTGTCATGATGGTTTCTTATCTATTTAGTACTTAATGACAGTACGGATAATGAAAAAACTTATTTTTGTGACCAGATGTGGTATGTAGAAACTTATTTTTTTTTTCGAACTTATTGTTTTCAAACTTATTTTTGATATACAAATATGTTCATAGATTCAGTATGTCGAAGCAAATTAAACAAAACTATAAGTCCCTCCATCTTTTCTTAACTGAATAAAAATTACAAAATTATAATGTAAATATTTGCATGATATGCATGAGATCAGGATACACTTAGAGAAGTTTTTATGAGTTCTAACAAGAATACAAAGGACCCAGACGGGTAGATGCCAAGTTACAGTAGACCTGATCCGAGAAGTCAGGAAAGCCATAAAAAAGTGGGGGGCTGAGGGTGAAACCATGGGATTGGTTAAAAGTTTAACCAATGAGAAAGTGTTTTCTCATCGGCCTCAGGTCAACCAATGAGATACGGGAGGCTTATTTCAAGTTACAGTAGTTCTGACACGAGAGATCAGGAAAGCCATAAAAAAGGGGGCTAAAGGTGAAACCATGGGATTGGTTAAAAGTTTAACCAATATAGAATGCAGAATAAGATGGAAGTCAGATATGCATTAAGTACTACAGACTGATGGAGTAGAATAGTTGTGAAAAGTAAGACGCTCGGATGAACAGTGAGCCACAGACAAGATGCAGATAAGCATTAAAGTTCTCAATAGTGCAATATTAAGTTCGACACAGATGTAAAGAGAAGGTGCAACGGACGAGATCCAAACATGGAGCAAGATATTCTGATAGTGCAAACGTCTAAAGACAACAAGAAGGTATATGCTTATCAACATATATAAAATGCCATTATCCCGTTTAAATACAATACTTGATTTCACATACTCATCTCTTCCTTAAATATATTAGATAATTGTTGTAATTTAATTATAATTATAATGCTCTTAATAAATAATGTTATTTTAAAGTTAAAATGGGGCAGTTAATTGTGCAGTATTATGTTAATATATTTTAATCCAAGAACTCGCACAAAGGTGGATTTTAATGTGAGGTACAATGAAATATTTTACGACTATATGATTTATGATCATATTAATTATGGGTACTTTTTTAATTACAAACTCCAATGGTAAGTTTTATTTTTAAATGTGCACCACGCTATGTATAAGTATTTAATTGAAAAAAAATATGTATATCTCAGAGCAGATGACTTATTTAATACTTCAAAGGGAAAATTTCAGTTTCTTTATTTAAGTGACATTACAGTGAAAACAATTTGCATTGACTTTTTATTATAAATGCATTTTCTCTTATGTGTAAAAGATAGATAATCTTATTGCACTTGGGCAGTGAACTCAGTATCGGTCACATCAAGAACACTTGCTGTATGCTATCGGACAGTAAGAACACTTGGTAGATGAAGCACTTTGGCGAACCTTTGTATGGACTATTGAAGTCAGTCACACAGAGTCCAGTTCAAATGCCAGTACAGAGGTCATACGGAGGCCAATACAGAGTCCTTCATTATAAGGTGCGTTTTGAATTTATTTATAATTTTATACGACTATGTGACACTTCTAAATTTAATAGTGCACATTCTGGTTCATAAAATGGCAAAACAAAATAAATGCTTATCAACACGTAATGTCAAAATCGAACTGAAAAAACTTTGTGAAAAGCAGCATGCAATACAAAAGTAAAAGTGTTAACCAGTTTTGATGGCAATAAATAACCCCTTCGTCAGTCCATATAAGAAGCGTCACCTTCACTCTTGAGAGCTAGATCGACTACCCATCTAAAAACAACAAACGCGACTGAAGCAGGCAAAGGGGTGTGGTGAGGTGAATTTTACACATAAATACAATAAAACTTAAACACATAAATACATTAAAGATACTCACCAAATAGTTCCACCAGGCTCAACCGCGTTAACGTATAGTGGGGTCCGATTGGACCAAAGTACATTGCGTTTTTTTAAAATAATTAATCACTCCCTTTTTTGTGGCCACTTAACAATTTTATTTATAGAACACATGAAATCTCAATTTTAAACATATATATACAAAATTACACAATTACAAAAGAGTTCCCAAATTACCTAAACTTGACCTCAGGGTGCACAGTTTATTTAGCATTACTTTGCATATTTTTTTTATTTACCCAAACTTGTAATTAATCACTTTTTTTAAAGAAAACACATTATAATTTCATTTTGAAAAATATCACATTTATCATAAGTTGCCCTTAGCACTATTAGCTCACAAAAATTAAGCTTAAACATTCATATACACATTTTAAATCAATATCTAATTTTCATACCTTCATTACATACGAACTCCACTGAGTGCTGTAGCTGACCTCTGCACGTTGGAATGGGTGGCACGCTTAATTGAAGTTTGGTTCATTTATTTGAATAGTTCATGGAAAACACTACCAGTCTGAGAAAACACGGTGCGTATCACCAGGTGACGAAATTTTTTGCCAAGTCTTATTTTGGAGATGGGCACACTGTCCACTTTCCTTCTCCTCCTCTTAAACGACGGCTTAAGTCCCAGCGGCTCTTGAGTGAGCAGGCGTACAGATTTTGCCAAATATATACGTTTTCGTAGAGATTCGTCTGCTGCTTAGGATCCCGTGATAGGTACCCCTACAAGACTCAGCCCACGTACTTTCGTAGTGAAGATTTGGCTGAAAATAGTCGGAACCATTCTAAAATAGCTGTGACTACGCCCTGTCACAGCTGCAAATAAATAGAAAGCTGTTTCTGGAGAAATATATATGATACTCTCGAGTCTGTTACCCCTGGTTAGGTAACATGCGCCGGTTCAGTGGAACTTGTAGAAATTGACGCACGACAAGTGCTGTGAAGGCCGCCTAATTCGTTGCACGGATGCGTTCCTCGCACAGGTGCTCAAAGGAACCCAGGAGACCTTTCTCCATCAAACATCAGATTGCATCTGAACTTTTTTTCAAATTTCTAAAACTTCCAGAATTTTAAAACAAGGGGAGCGACAAAATACAGGGAGGAAGTCCCCCACTTCCCATTCGCTGTTTCCCAACACGCAATAAAAAAAAGGCGGTCCAAAAATGCTTCATACCATTGGTCTTTGAAGCGACGCTTATTTGTTTGCGCTCCACTAAAATACAAGAACCAGAGGGCATTCTCGACAACCGGGTGGTCCCAAGGACGTACCCCGACGCGAGCCACACCTGACAGGGCTATAAATTTTCAAAGATTTGTAGCTCAACTTTGACATTTTGCTGCAATTAAATCTCTGAATATTTACAATCCATGTCAGTGCGCACACAACCCAACGGCGCCAAAAAATCCCAATTCCGTCAGTGCAAAGGCCTAGCTATAAACATAAATCACAAACATAGTATACATTTTAAATTACAATACACATTCCCGTTTTTCCCAGGGTTACGTATCAAGATATGTGATTACAGTATCACAAGGGGGTTTCCAAAGGCGAAAGAAAAATAAATTGTAAAGGTACAAAGAAAGGACCAAAAGGTAGTACACAATTGTAACAATAGCTAAAGCGTATGTCCAGCACTATTTTAAATGTCCAGTAATAGCAGACTGGCCGTACGTGAAGGTATATAATGGAGACCTTAGGTCTGAACTCAAAACTAGTATTTTATGATTGATGTAATTAAGAACTTATGACATGTAATAAGTAAAATAATAAATTAATGTAGTAAATTTTACTTAGACCTCAATTTAACCACATGTTCAACCTACGTTTCAATTGACTGAAATTGACTTATTCAGATGATCCAAGCATTTTCAAGGACAATTTTTGTTGCATTTGGAAATTCGGTTTTATAGACAACAAAATAAAACATGTGGGGAAAATAGGGTCTGTTTACAGATTTAACTCACCAGGAATTCGGGCTGGCATTGCTCAGAATTCAGTCTAAATCGGTTTCATTTCCTTCCGCCAGTTAGCTTCCAGCATGTTACATCCTGAACTAAAATACCATTTTTGAACAAGAACTACTGACGTCATCTATAATAATAAAAAGAAGAATTTGTCTGTTTGATTGTCTGCGATACAGCACAATATCTACCGAATTATAGCTTCTGGTGGGAATTTGACAATGGTTTAGGATTTGAAAAAAAAAATTAGTCGTTCTATTTGCAAATATATAAGTTACGACTCGGGTGATTCAGTATTTCGTTCCAGTGTACGGTTCAAGGGCCTAAGAAGGATTTGACACCGAACAGGAAGTAATATTGTTTAGTAAAAAAATGAAGGAGGAAAATTCCTTTTCTTCGAGATTGAAAAAACAGAAAACGGAAGAAGATTAACACCGAATTATGTGCACTTTAAATTCCGTACCAAACATATTACAAAAGAAAAGGAGAAGCTCTTTTCGAAACTTTTCGATTTATAGAACACATAATTTTTCAAAAAGTTAAAAAACTGAATAATTAGAGAGGATGCAATATGTGTCATAACACAATTCATGAACGGTAAAACAACAAAGAAGTGAACATCCAATACTGGAATCAAAGTACTTGTTCAGTGAGTGCAACTATGAAAACTTTTGAAGTTAAACTGCGCACCACTTTTTCCTCTTTCGCCATTGGCAACAAATTTTTTACTGCTTCATTTACGTTTGCCATTCTTACGTCCGTCATTGATCTAGATCTCAGGAGTGAAGGCAACGTTTCTTATGTGTTCTGACGAAGAAATTTTTTTCCTACCTTCAAAACCGTTAGATACTTACTTTTGTCTTATATAATGCTTTATATGAAGTTAATTCAGATTTACAGCAAGATGTCATGCTTACAAAGTTGTTAAGGGTTAATTAGTGCTTCCGAGTTTTAACAACGGCGAATCCAGTTCAACAATAATGCTTCTGCACTAGAGGCTTTAAAATGAGTCTCAAAATCGACGGGTTTTGTAACTATGTTCGTGGTTTTGTTACTATGTTCGTGGTTTTGTTACTATGTACGTGGTTTTGTAACTATGCACGTGGTTTTGTAACTATGCACGTGGTTTTGTAACTATGCACGTGGTTTTGTAACTATGCACGTGGTTTTGTAACTATGCACGTGGTTTTGTAACTATGCACGTGGTTTTGTAACTATGCACGTAGTTTTGCTGCCTAAAGTAATGCAAGTTCTGTATTGTATACATTTGAGAGTTGAAATTAAATTTATTGCTCAGCGCGGATATTCTCAAAATTGGGATATGCAGTTTTCTTGCTGCTACTGCAGTTGATGACTATTCGGTAGTATCGAGCTCTGACTTAAACGAATCTACTTCAATGTTTATTTTTGCATTATAAAAACATCAGTTAGTTTTGAAACCACAAAATACGTTATTTAAGTATTTAATTGAATGAAAATGTTCTTAAAATTTATTTTTTTTGATGATTTTAACTTTAAGAATGATGCACACATGTATGATTGAAAATATAATTTTTTCAAATTTATTTAATTTTGTACAGAAGTTTCAAAATATGGATAATTACATTCTTTTATATCAGGTAACATACTTTAAAGCTGCATTCTTAAAAACATTTCTTTTTCTAGATTATATACTTGTAAACTAAATTAGCTCTGATCTTCATACGAAACCTCAAAGAACTTTCCAATATATATATTAGAACCTTCAAAAGGAAATTTAGTTTCCTTTGATGTTTGTCTTCCTTTGAATCAAGTTTCTGAATCATTACCCGATTTATTTTTCAAATGGAAAATTCAATCTCCTTTTCAACTGAAATAAAAGATCAAATATTTTTATTTGTTTCGTTATTCTTCACTGTCTGAGCGAAATAACGAAAATTATGTGTTCGAACTAATTGGTCAATTGAAAGATATCTTCTTACAAAGATTCTCTGTCTTCTTACTTCCAAACAGACTATACTCACCTATTCCCGACTATTATTTTTGTGTTCTTTGTCAATGTCTATTTTATTCCGCATGAATTCGAAACTTGTTATTAGCCATTTTTATTTTGACTTTCAGAATATTTTAAAGCTTATAGTGAAAATGAGTATGAGCCGCTGGATATATCTGAATATCTACTTATTCATGAAATTTAAATAGACCGTTTTGCACGAATGCCGCTTTTTATGTATAAGAAATGATTTTTATATCCTATTTACACCTGAGTTGGACTTCAATATAATGGACATTCTTTTCTGGATGTGCCTGGCCATTCGCTGTAAAAATTTATTTGCCACCACCATTTACCGTAAACATTTTGAAGTAATCTTACCTGCAAATAATTCTTGTTACCTTTCAAATTATAAGCTTGAGGCATCTAACATATGCCTACTGCGTTTTTTCGATAAAACAAATCTAATAATCGCATTTAATGTGTGATGATTCAGCTTTTAACCGCTCAGTCAGGTCAACATTTCTGGGTTTTAATCTAAAAGCTGGAACTCTAAATTCAATTTGCTTCCATCTCTATACGCGGTCCAGATGCTTTTAATAGGGCTATTTCTAAACGTAGCTTGATAAAATTTGTAAAAGTAAATGGTAAGTCTCAAAAACTCTAGTAAAATGAAGTTGATATCCAGTCTCCATATTGATCCCTAAACTTGCAAAACCCTTTCACTATAAGCTTTCAATACATTTTTGATCAAAAATTCTATCAGTTATTCCAGTGTGAAGAGGTAAGTGGTTCCCCGTGTTATTACCTCGAATTATCGTGTAGCATGAGTTATGGCTGTGTTATTAATATGAACACATTGTAACTTTAATTTTGGACACCAGTGTATAAGCACATTTTTTGCAGTAATTCAAAATAGCTACTAGAAATATTTAAAAATGTGATGTCATATATAAAATGGGGAACGGTGAATGTGATTTAAACCTCCAATGGGGGTCATAAAAGGGTTAAAATGGTAAGTATTATAAGAAAACGTGAAAGTGGCTGTTTTCAGAATCGGAGAAATTCATCTATGGAAGTGTGTTTCTTGCAGGGAAAATTGCGATACGGAGAGAATTCAGTTAAAATGAGTTCTCATAATCGCTTGGACGATGAAATAAGGTGGAGAGCTATAGACAGACTTGAAGCTAGCTAGTCTAAAATAGAGATCGTTCGATGGTTATGAGTGTTTCGAATGGTGGTATATAGGTTATGACACCAATTCCACACAATGGGTACTATCACCAGGAGAAACGTCCAATAACCACGACACCTCAGAGGATCGATATGTGGCATTAACAGCACGACGCCGTCGAGAGATGATGCCTAGAGATTTGTCACAAAATCTCCTTTCTGCATCTGGAATAATCATTCCCATGTAAACTGTATACAGGAGCCTAGCAGATAAGGCCCTTTACGCCCGGCAACGAGTCGCGTGTGTCCCCCTCAACAGATCGCAGAAGATAGCCCGTCTTTCATGGAGCAAAGCACACCATTTTTGGACACAGCAAGATTGGGGCCGTACCCTCCTCAGTGATGAATCGAGGTTCAGTACCTAAAGTTATTTCCGATTAGTCTTTATCTGGACAGAGTTCGAAGCCCGATATCGTCTCTCCACCATAAGGGATATCGACCACTTTAGTGGAAGGGTAATCCTTGTGTACGGAAGCACCATGTTGGACGGCTATACACCAATGCGCATCTTCGATGCGGGCACTGTGACCGCAAAGCATTATAGGGATGGGGTCCTTGAATCTCATGTCAAGCTTTTACGGGAGAGAACTTTATTTTTATGATCGATAACGCTGGGCGACACAACTCGATTTGTCGACGATTTACTGAAGAAAGAGGGTTTTCGCCATATGGTGTGGCCAGCGAAGTCGCCGGACATAACTACCACAGAGCATGTTTGAGATGCTTTAGAAAGATACATTGCATGACATCAATTCCCTATCAGGACTCTCCACGCGTCAAAATCCTCACATTCAAAAGAATGAGATGTGTTGCCACAAGCTATGATCAACAAACGTACAGTATGGTGGTCCTCTGTGCGACTTGTAAAGCTGTGCTGGGTGGTCACACTCTTTATTAACATGACCATTCTAGATATATAGTGTATCAAGGTATGGCCGTTCTTTTATCTCATTTACATATAGGAAAAAATATAACTTCTGTTTATTTTGTTATGTTCCAAATGCCTGTCTCATAGTATGGGACATATGTGTAATTTCATTGCAATAAACCAAGTATTTTTCGAGATAACACATGTTTTGTGTTTGTAACCTTAATTTTGGACACCAATGTACATATGTTCGTTTTCCTTGCTGCTAGCGTTAATATCTAATTTATAGTTAGGATCACAATTATATTACATATAAGAGATATCAATGAATAACCTTCATATTTTTTCTTTGAGCTTATCAAAATGAAAGAGCCAATACATACAATTGTGATAAAAACACTTGCAGATCACATTTATGAACATCTATATTCAGACTAGCAGACTTAATATTAAAATGTAACCAGTATAAAATGTGATGAGTATTGAACTCTGGTTGCACCAGACTAGTTCAGGAATGAAAAGCTCTAAACCGGTCAATGGACACTGTTATTTGCAATTGAAGCCCAATACAATATTTGCGAACCACTCTTAAGTGATTTTTGTGTATATAAACCCCCTGTATCACGTTTTGGAAAACATCCGGTACTAACATTGAAATAAATATATACATTTTTCGGAGGAAATTAGGAAAATTCTGCAACCCGCTTGCACACATTGAAATATTTTCCTTCAAAATATCAATTCTGCAACCCGCTTGCACACATTGAAGTGTTTTCCTTCAAAATATCAATTCTGCAACTAAAGTTTCATTACTCAAACTCTACTCGTTATAATTATCAAAGTCCTAACGCTTAAACATACATATACACACAGACAGTTTTACAGGCTAAAAACATATTTCTTTACTAAAATACATAGTTCATCGCCTAACAAACGCAATGGTACTCCTACTCCTGGAATATTTAACATACACTCGAAATTACATACTTTACGTGCCAGTAGCAACATTATCTTAACCTTTCTGTTTTTGTGCAACCCAAGCGGCACCACAATAAACTCCGTAATGTATAAGTTTCTAAGTGGATCGGACACCAATGTGCACAAACTCTTCATAGCTCTTAGAACTATCGCTTTTGACCACACTGATCTAGGTAATTGATTTAAATACTTTCTAACAACTTTCCACTGCACACAACTTCTTGGAAACCGCAATAACAACCGATCCGACCTTAACTTTGATTCTTGATTCTGTCTCAATATAAAATATACGCCTAAATATCCTCGTGATAAGTTCTTCAAACCCGAAGTCGTAAAAGACTGCTAGCCAATAGATGTACAAGATGTATTTTCAATTTTTAATAAATGTCTACATATAACGATCACCCCAAAAATCCATAAATATTACGAATAATATTCTCATAAATAGACTATAAACTATTGAATACGAATGAATTTAATGTTTATGTCCAGATAACTTAATTAAAATTAATTTCATTCTTCATTTGCAAATTGTTATCATCTCAGATGCAAATTTAATTTGCATAGTTTCAAAAAGTTATATCCTAATTTAAAAAGAGTTAGAAATGCAGTTATCATGTATCTCGGCAACAAATCAATATCTTACCATGTAAGTTCGATTAATTAGATATATCGCTAATTATCAGTTCTCAAGTTAACGACTTTCTAAATAGTTGTAATGTCAAAGCTATTTTTAAGATATTTCTGATTGTAGCATTTCTGTCTTTTAAGTAGTAACATATTTATGAGTAATGTATGTGGAATTTCTTTAATTTCTACTGCTATATATTTTTTATTTAACTTCTTTCATTACTAAAATCTATCGGTAATTTGGATGAAAATTTTACAGGTTTATTATTTGAATTAGATATTAAAATTTATGATTTATATTAGACAGAATATAGTATTTGTGCAATAGCTTTCAAAAATTAGAAAATGAACTCATTCATTTCTCAAGGGTCTGCAACCACGTTATCAATGAAGGTTTCTAACTTTGCAAGTACTAGAATACGGCTTGTCGTCCGAAACGGTTGTGGAAAATGTTTTTAATCAACATCTCGTTGTCAGCCAGTATATCAGGGAATGGGTTGAAAAATCACGTCAACTAGTCACGTTGGCGTCTTGTCAAACTCTTGTAGTATAACGTGGTCAAAATTAATCACCTTCTACCAGAATGTCAATAACCGCAATTTGGCTTAGGATGATTGATATTTTGCATGTAACAGGTATCAGTTTCACTCCACTATTTGCTGCTAACAAGTTATTAATTGGCAAGTTCATCAACAAGTTGTCAATAATACTCCAAACACTGGTTTATTTTCCAGCAAGAATTACCACCGTAAAAACAAACCGATAACTCGAATCCGACTTGTCAGTTAATGTGTAGTTTTCCAGCTCGAGCATACCTGATGAGAAGGTATCCCATATTTACATTGCACCACAGAGGATAATCATGGATGCATATAACGTGCTATATATACTTATTGAGCGAAGAATGGATATAACGGTCGGAAACTTAAAATAACAAGATTAAATTGCCAGCATGTTATCTAAAGTCTCATGGTTTCCAGGTGAAAATGCTTGAATCAAATATCAAAATTGTGTATGAATCTAAATACTACATTTAAAATTTGCATAAATCATCACAATAGTATTTTTCTATATTGTAAAAGCTATTCATCCGGAGACGAGATTCCTATTTGTTATCTCAGAACAAACCAAACACTGATCTCCGTTCCCACAATCAAATTTGGAGTCGACACATCTTGGCTTCAACTTATACATTACCTATCTTTCTGTTCTCTCTCATTTACTATTCTTTGCCACGTGCACCTTTTACTACACTATTTTTATTTCAAAGATACTGTAGTAAAATGAATGGGATAATGCCTATACAAATCTCACCCTATTAAAAACTTGGAAACACTCATCTTTTCTCGAGAAAAATACTACTGAGTTACCGGCACTCGAAAAATCATATTTATAAAACTTTCCAATCATTTGTTTATAGTATGTTAATCAACGTCAAGAGAAAATAATTAAAAAAAACCTCTTCTTTACCTCTTGTAAATCTTCACAACTAAATGTAAATTATAACATATCTTAAATTACTTCTTCAAATTTTATTATGATTAAAAAGAAACTTAAAGTGCCATATCGTGTATCTCAGTAACAAACCAATGACTTAATACACTCGTTTAATTCACTTGCAATGTCACTAATTAATTCTTCTCGAGTTAATGTCTTTATAAAAGTTGCACAATTATGCTTTCATGTTTCAGGTAATTTGATTATGCCATTTGTTATTTAATAATTAATAAGCTATAAAATATTCTAAATGTGAATTAAGTTGATCTGAATATATGCTGCTGCCTACATCAGATTAAAAAATAAAATTACACTTTGACTAAATAAAGAAAACAACTTGACGCATAAAAATAAAATAACAACAAACAATCTAATAGCTGTTTCGTTTATTCATCTTATCATATTTATAATCATAATCTTCATCCATAATCCTGGTCATCCAATCGGCTTGGATGACAATGTAACAACTAAAAAAAGAATGAATTTCCATTGCACAAAATTTGAACTTTCGGTAATAACTGATTTCTAATAATGCTGTATGTTAAATCAGTAAACATAAAAATGCTCACTTGACATACATATAAGTCCGATAAAAACACCTTTATAATGCGTATTTTTATTAAACGTGGTTGCGTGTTTCAGGCTTAGCTTAAAGGACTTAACCTAAACAAACTGGTTTACCTCATTTGTAATAGGTTGCAGCACATCAAAGATGAAAAAGTTGCCCTTGATCACTTTACTCACTCCTCTCTTACTGATCTTAGGTTAAATTGAGAGGAAAATACATATCAAAAACATTGAAATATAACTCATTCGGTCATCATGATATTTACTCTTAGCATACGGAATGAAATTTCATTTATCACGAGAGCCAATTTTTCTGCACTAATTGTAAATACTAACAACCAAAGCAATGCCTGAAAACAACAATTATCTAAACTCACTATTTGTCAGGTAAAGTATTTCAGTACATTAGACTTCCTATTCTCGCGTGTACGAGAAGTTTAATATTGGAACTTTCAATTAACAAAATGAACGTCTTAAGGCTACGATAGGGCGAGAACCAATTTCCTATCTGTCAGATTCCTAACTGATAAAAGTAATTGTTTCGGGAAGTTGAATTTTCATTTTAAACTTGGTTGCCTGTATAGCATGTTCAGCATTAAAACTGATGTTTACTTCTATTTCAAATCTAAACAATTCAAAGTAAAAAAAAAAAATCTTATTACGTTCTTAGAAAATAGTCGAACTGCCCAAGCATGACGGGAGAACTGAACTTAATATCCATCAAGGCAATCTAATTAATAAAACAATGAATAAAAACTGAAAGAATAAGTTACGGTTAATCACCACTTATTTTCTTGAAAAATAAAATATATATCTGGACATTTTTAGAACAAAATTTATTGATCTAAAACAACTTAGGGCGCAAAGTACTGAGTAAATTATAATAAAAATCCGAGGAGGATGAAACGAAATTGTTTAACAGAAGCGTCACTAAATTTACACTGCTGAACTCAATAGAAGGGATGGGACGGCCTAGTGGTTAGCAGCCGATCCGATTTCGATTCCCGGTTCTTCCTAAATTGTCCCCGTGTTTATGCGGAGTACGGGCACATTAAATATGTGGGTCCGTAAGTCTTTCCGAGAGGTTGGAGTGAGTGGAAGAACTGTACTGTTTCTGTGGATATACTCCCACTGAATTCCGGTCTAAATTGGTTGGCGCTTCCTGGCTGTCCAAACAGATATCTTACACCTTAGGTCGGACGGTCCGTGTCGAAGAGGAATTCAATAAAGTACCTTCCGGTTTAGGTAGGGCGGTCTGGGTCGAAGAGGAACTCAATTCAGTACCTTACACTTTTGGCAAATCGCACTGTCTGGTTTAGAAAGAATTAAATACAGAATCCAATATATATTTTTTCTTTTGCTTATATGTATATATGACATTTAAGCTGTATTATAAAACAACTGTAAAAATGTATAAATTATTTGTATTTATGATCTACGATATCTGTGGATCAGCATTTGTGTTAAACGCCATTAAGGGCTTATTGCCCACGCCGACCACAGGTTCGTTCGGTGGAGTGGCAAAAAAAATCGAAAACCTCTCTCCAGATACCTCGTGCATCACACACATCAACATTTCCCTTTCGAAATATGCAAAGGAACTGATATTTCACATCAATCTAAACTGAGTAACATAGTTACTTACTATTTTGTATTATATAATAAATTAAATAAATCATGTATCATGTATATTGCAGTTAGATAATTACCGAGTAATTGCAGTGTGGCTTAACTACATTTCCTCATACTAGATTCTTTTTTTTTTTTTTCAAATTTTACAACAAGAATTTTCAGAAATCGCTATCGTGGGGTCCAAATGATTGCAACAATAGCGTGTTATCCTTCGTTTTAAAAGGATTGAATAAATGTTTCTATTGATGCCATACTGGACAATGTACCCCAGGGGGTGTAACTTGTCCCCAAGGGGAGTAATGATGTCACAAACAAAAAAAAAGTATCGCGGCTATTTTTCAGAAGAGTTATTGCAACTTAAAAAGTCTCATGATCATTGAGCCATAAATAAACTGCATGATTATATCAAATTGTATCTTATGCTGGCATGTTAAACAAATTTATAATTTCAAATAAAATTCAAAGTTTCCGCTCGAATTTAAAAAAAAATCCTGTCTAGTTTTAGATTTTTTTATAACAAAGCTGGATATAAAATTTCGTTAAAATCGATAAATATTTATGGCTGCTATCGTGTACACAAGAAATAGACCATAGAAATCAGGTAGACGGACGGACGGATATCACTCGAAAAATGATCAAAGCGTATTCAGAAGGTCTTAAAAGCTCGAAATCGAAAATTTTCGGGAAAACAATACTTTCGCAATACTGTGTATGATAAAGTAAAAATTACGGCGTTAAATGTAAAAGCCAATTTTTGTGTGGATGTTCTTATTTTGCACTTTAGAAAATAGAAGTATGTTCAGCGCTACTCAAAACTGATAAAAATCATTTGTTACTTGTAAATAATCATTACTTTTTTCAAAGCATGATATATTTTTAATTTTTCAAAATATTTATTTTTACTTTCCTCATTTCATCCTAATTTTACAAAATCTGATATGGGCAGTACATGATATTTCTTACTAAAATCAATGGCTTTACCCCTTTCACAGTGAATTAATGGTTTGTCAAATCTACTTCATAATGTTTTTAGGATTAAATTAAAATCACGTAAATTGAAATTTAGCTGTTTTGCCAACTCATTAATACCACAAGCAGAATGATTTATTCATGCTCATCAAAATTCAATTGACATTTAATAAATATCCCATGAAACTAATGATCGTTTGCGGATTCTAAGAAAAAGAACAAAAGTGTCACAAAAGTATTCAGCTGTTTTGCCAACTTATTAAGGCCACAAGCAGAATGATTTATTCACGCTCATCAAAATTCAATTCACATTTAATAAATATCCCATGAAACTAATGATCGTTTGCGAATTCTAAGAAAAAGAACAAAAGTGTCACAAAAGTATTCAGCTGTTTTGCCAACTTATTAATGCCACAAGCAGAATGATTTATTCACGCTTATCAAAATGCAATTGACATTTAATAAATATCCCATGAAACTAATGATCGTTTGCGAATTCTAATACAAAGAACAAAAGCGTCACAAAAGTATTCAGCTGTTTTGCCAACTTATTAATGCCACAAACAGAATGATTTATTCACGCTCATCAAAATTCAATTGACATTTAATAAATATCCCATGAAACTAATGATCGTTTGCGAATTCTAAGACAAAGAACAAAAGTGTCACAAAAGTATTCCGACCCATGAAAGGAATGAACTAGGTCCATTAGAAGGATGTTGATCTGTTGCATAATATCAAATATATAGAATAAACATTTTGGTCGATATTTACTATATATTTTTAATTCCATCTAGCTTTTTTTTTATATAAATATATCTAAAAAAACGTCCAACATATCAAGAACGGTTACCGATAGTCTTCAAACGATTATCCCATTTGTTTTCTAATAGAAAATTAACGCATGAAATGATAAATTATTCATCATATAATATCTTCATTTTTTTCAAAAAATTTTCGAAAATCCAATCGAAAATCGGAGAAGGGATATTTTGAACATTCGATTGCTTTTTAAAATCATTGGATTCATTGGTTGTGTTAATCGTATCAAAATTATGTCGAAACACTAAATTCGTTTATGTAATATCGTTTCCAGAGATTCGCAGACACACACACTTACATACATGTAACTGTAAATTGTACCTTTAAAGTCAAATTCTTTATTTTGTCACAACTCTAAATATACTTTAGTTTCTTCTTAAACAGTAATGGAAGCTTACTCGTCATATTTCCAAAGTTACTTTGTCCAACCCTGGTATATGAATAGATAACTATATTTAAAGAGGGTAGCTTACTAGATACATCTTTAAATCAGCTTTGCATCTACTAGTACATGAGCTCAAAATTCTTACTAAAAAGTAATCGCAGCCTACTTGCTACTTTTTAGAGTAGCTTTGCAAATTCCTTAAATACGAATTTAAAATTCACATATATAACAATAGCGCATTTATATTTATCTATATTACACCAGGATAACCCGGACAAAGAGCTCATTAACCAGCCTCTCTGGTAAGACTTTACTTGTGATCAGGGCCCAATTAAGCCAAAGAGGGGCTCAGGATCTGTTTGTATTTCGCCCCCCTTCGGCCCCCCATACACTCACGGCACACAAAAGACCATATGCCGAAGTTGGGTGGACCGCATCGCCATAGGTCCTTTGTAAATGCAGACTTGCATACTTATTATTTCAAAGCAATATATTATGAATTAAAAGAACCTATAACATTTAAAAATATGAACATATTTATAGGGAGGTAATATGCCTGCATTCTGAAATTTGTGATATATATAACTGGCTATGACTATGGATCCTTCGCCTTTAAGCTAGTTGAAATAGATAAGAAATGTGTATTTATTGATTTCTAAGTATATAACCAAACATTATGTACCTCATTTCCGATAAACGAAAATCAGAACACACATAAAACTCGCTTGGTGAGTGAAGTAGTCAAATAAATGTTACAGACACATTGTTCTGAAAGATATATTCGCTATAATATACATAGAAAGGTGTCACACGAAACTAAGTTTATAATTTACTTTTTAAGTCATTTTAGAAATGTTTACAAAATATTGGATTCAATAAAGTCGACACAAAAACTGTGTAAATACAAATATATTCATTCATAATTCTAATCAATATATATATATATATATATATATATATATATATATATATATATATATATATATATATATATATATATATATATATATATATATATATATATATATATATATATATATATATATATGCAATCAATATAATCAATATATATTTCTAATCGTTATCCATTTTGTGTATGAAATCACAAATGTAAAAATGTACATTTAAAATGAAATTAATTGGATTAACTCACCAAAACAAACGTTTGATCGATATCCTCTTAACGTTTACCAAGTTTCAAGTTCACGAAATCGATAATCATCAGTTTAACATTGTTTGAGCACCTTAAGTTTCAAAGTTTCAAATACTTTAAAAATCTGTTAACACAAAAGTAATACTGTAATGACTTATTACAAAATCAAAACGCCACCATGACAAATAAACATTACGTCAGTAATTCTTCATCAAACTTCCCTGTCTGAGGGGATTCTTGGTGCTTAATCTCTCAGTTTTATGCTCCAGAGTTCACTCATAAATCAAAAATTTTATACCAATCTACAACATACTTAAAATCGCATTCCTTCCGCAGTAGTGGGAGTCAGGGAGTGTTAACTAATATAATAGTCTAGGATGACAATAATAAAATCCCTAATCAGAAAGTTCCACATGAAAGGAACAACGAGGTTCCAATCACTATGCACTTTTTGCCAAACATCAGCGATCTTGTCGAAATCAATAAATATGCAATCAAACCGGAATGAGTTTTATCAGCCACAAGCTGGAATAAAATATTGAAAATTAAAAGTAAAGCAATTGATCCAAATCGATAATAAATCAATTGAATTCGTAATTCGATTAAATAAAGAAAAGTAACCGAAACGTAAAGAAATACAAAGAAAAAATAATTATAGGTAACCATTTACCATGAAATATGGATCTATAAAACAAAGTAAATGGAACTAATTATATAAATTGCACATTAAATATAAATAAATATTAATTGAAATGTGTGATAAATAAAATAATGAAATAATTCTATATTAGATTTAATTTATTATGTGCCCTTAAATTTATTAAGAAAACCATTGCCAAAATACTCAGGATAGTTATAAGACCAATACGTTTCAGATCATTAATGACGCCTTGTATCATATTGATCGTTATGACACGTTGTATTTGATAATCTATGTATTCTAAAAAGTTGATTTAATATTATGTTTCGAAATATTTTAATAGAGTTACACGAATGAAATAATAGAAGCTTATTAATATTAAATTAATAATAGTATTTTATATATCACAGGAGATTACAATATACCTGATAAATGTGATATTGATGAAAACAATCTGGCAAAACATGCAACGTGAAACATTTAGCCAAAATCTAGACATGTTCTTTATAAATTCTTAGATTATCAGTTAGTGCCGTCACCAATGGTAGGTGATTTGGAGGTTAAAAAAACCCTGGAACCCATCGAATTTCGAAGAATGATATATGGATTAATAGAAAACAAAATATTTGGTTACAAATCGAGAATTTTTACCTAGCGACGTCGCTGATATCAGTTATAAATTCCAATACATTATCTTATGGTGGTCATAATTGCAATGTATACATACTTCGCCATATCTTTTGGATTATGTATTGTCTTACTTTCGTTGTAGTTTCGGAAACTTCTAAGTTTAGCACATCATCTTTTCGATTGGAATCAACAATGAAAAAATATCATCTACGTCATGAGATAGATGAAGATAGATATATATTTAAAATCCCAGCAACTTTGTTTTTCTTTAAATATATACTACTGTAGCAAGCAACCCATCCACTTGGCAGTGCCAGGATGTGAACCTGGAGACAAAATGTGATTTCCAGCATCATAGCGTTGAGCTAAAGACGTCTTCAGCTACAGGCATATAATACTACGTTTTGCTATAGTACTATCCCTCCTATTATTTCGTCGAAATCGATCAAAGCATTTGCTAGATCTTACATGAGGCGTGCGAGCTCTAATTTGAAGTACATGATCAACCACAAGTCGATCTCGCAGTGAATCACGAATTAAGTACGTTGAAACTACACGGTGAATCGCCCAATGACGTACGGTGAGTCAACATCAAGTAATCTGGGAATAACAAGTAGTCCGTTTGGAGCATCACCATTTCATGGAGTATAGAAAGTGCAGTTGTACAATGCCTATATAATTGTCAGAAAACTGAATAAATGGAAATCATAATCTCCAGTTCAAGGCAGTTAATACTGATTTATGCACGTTCGCTACATAACTATAATTTATACAGTGATACGTCGCCAATGACGTCTAACGGAAGCTATTATCATCTAGATTATTCTGAGGCTATGTACAATCAGTGAAGTTATTATAATTGCTTGAATGTCAACAATACTCTGGGTTGACACTTTGCGGCTCTACTGGATCATATTTGAAACTGCATGAGCTGTAGTTATATAAGCATAAAAGCACATGTCATATAAAAATGTCTATTCTGTGGTATTAGAATTCCTTTACGATTACATATTGTTATAACATACCACTAACTCCTTGAGTTTTCTTTGAACTGCCTTTCACTTTAGACTATATTGAAAGGCAAACACTTATACAGAGACAAACATTAGTCCTAAAATTATAGTATATTCACCAACAGGGCTTATATTCATATTTTTTAATTTAATGTTAAATACCCATATTTTATAACCAATAAGAAGATATATAAAAGTTGTTCATTAAGTGAAAATGAAGTAACAGCGCCACAACACCAATGCTTTGAAATTTTAATTTTACATTAAACCGTAATGTAATTTGAAATTTCCTTGAAAATATAAAATTGCAAATGATCATGATAAATTGCTTAGAACAACTTTTATTTTCCCCTAAACTGAATTTTTCATTTTCGTCAAACTCCAGAAATTAAATCTCAGAAAAGATTTTAAAATATTTTGAAAGCAGCAGCTAGCCAATGCATCATGCAGCCTTATAAACAACAAACAGGAGGTATTTTATATTTTTCTATAACCGAGAAAAATGTTTAAATAAGCTATTTTCCAAGCAAATAAATACAAGGTAGAAAGTCTTAAAGGACAATTTTAAAATAAAATTTCAAAGAATTATTTTCATTCATCATTAGTTCATCTCCATATTTAAAATCCTGAGGAAATATTTTGATTTTAAATGTAATATTTATCATTTTAATATTTTTAAAATCCGTATAGGTAAATACGAAGACACTATTAACAAACTCGTTATTAATGTGCAAATACGCGATTCAATGTTCAAGAACTTTGGACTCAACCATATGGTGCTACATCACCTTGATTACTAATTCATTACTCTTGAAAATTCTAAAACACTGCTTGCTTATGACATTGGCATGGTCTTCTTTGATTGTGCACCTCCACTGATTAAGATATTGCATCCTCTCTCGCCCTTTCATTTAGCATTCATGTTTTATCATGCCAGTTCATCACTATAAAAATTATCTTTCTTTTAATGTAGAGGGCTTTATTAATATTTATTTATAATAATAAAGGGATAGTGTGTCCTCTGTAGCGCTAAACCTAAATGGTGTATGGACAGAAAATTTGGCTCACATATTCTTCAGGATCCTGGACGATAAGCCTTGGTGAGATATTTTTTTTTAATTCGAATTAGTTTTTTATTTATTATAATTCGAAAAACGTGCCGTTTAAGGGGCGCCATCATTGTTACCTTTTGAACGGTATCGGTGCCGCCATCTATATTCACGTTCCTTAATGTTAAACTACAACATAGCATTACTCAATTCAGGTATAGGGACATTGACTCACAATCAAAATTATTTTCAAAAAATGTTCCTGGGTCGGGAGGGGGGGGGGGGGGCTCTTGGCGATGTTATTTTATCAAGAGTACTCAGTTCAATTATAAAAAATAAAATATAGGATTTAAAAATTTAACACCTAGAAAATTTCTTCGATGAGAGCATTTAAAATACGAAAACTCACACGGTCATCGCAAGAAAAGGAGGGAGGAGACAGGTGCCATCCACCGAAGTATTAAATGCACTCTGAGCTGATGCAATTAGAGGGCTTTGGTGACCAAGTGATGGAGCTCATAAATATTACACCGAGTTTTTTTGGCGTAGAACTCGGTTCGATTCTTATCATTGATTGCTGAAACGTGACGTATTATTTAAATTCTAATTATTTAAAGCAGTGGTTCTATTTTTTAATAATAATTGCTTTTATATTACTTTTAATTGTTGAAAACTGTCAGTCGCGTGTTTTATTTTAAGATATTGTGGTTCTATTACATTTAATTTTTTAATATTGGTTAATCAGTGTACCCCGTTATTAATGATAGCTTAGAAACATTGCAGCATACTACGTATAACAGTTCTTAATGTGATAAAATTAAATTATCCCTGTAACCATTTTCTTGTTTCTTCTTATAACTATCACCCCTAATTACCAGCTGAACATTGAACCCCTCACAAATTCCTGCTCTCCTCATTAGTCCCGGGAGTACAGACAGTATGTATGCATATTTGCTTACAGTTTGTGGCATTAACTCTCCTCACACCTGTTGGTCGCTGTAAGGTAACATATGAATTAGTCAATTGATAAAGGCATGAAAACTAATACAGATATGATCCAATCGTGTTATATAAATTATTTACACATAAATTATACATACATTATTTACAAGTAATATATTGTATAAAAATATTATATTTAACTTCAAAATTCATTCGCGATAATTGACAGTATTTTGTCTATGGCATTGTAATATGTATTACCATATTTCTATCAATATTATTAATCAGCTATAACGTCCATTATATTTTGATAAGGCATTTACAAACCTTACTTTGAGTGCTATACAGACCATTATTCCATCAGGAAACGCTACTGATGGGCCCTCTGATATTTCTGGCCTCAGACATTTTGTCATTTCTTTTATTGTCAACAACGCACTGTCCAAACAGCACATCTCAAAGTTTTTTTCAGCAAGTGATTCGAAAATCTGATAATGTTCTCTGGCCCATGTTGAAAGGGAGTGATATCACACTCTGGCTCCCATGGTTGATCCTCTTAACCTATGGTACCCATTGGTTTGCTTCTTGCACCGGTTTCTGATTGGTTCCTGTTGACTCCGCCTCAGGTGCTCTGGGCAAAACCCAGGCGAGAAATTATGGTGTCAGCTCCAGCAATTATTCAAAAATTAGATCATAAAACGGACTTTGTCGAAAAGGTCTTGAAATATATCTCTGTTAGACTGGTTGTCGCCACATTATGTACACTCTACGAAATATAAAAGCTCCATTTTTAAATTTTAATGTCCTATAAAATTCGTCAAAAGAAGAGAAAGAGAAAAGAAGCCAATGTCGTCACTTTCTAATATCTATATAAACAACATTTCTTCTTTCTGGAATAAATTGGCAATGAAATCCATGAAATGAATTTTTAATGATCTATACGTTTACAATGTTTCATACAGGATTGGAATTATATTTTGAAATTGGTTCCAGTCTGTTCCATCGACGAAACCTCAGCTGGGGCAATTTTTTATCACTCAACCGCTTTCAACTTCAATACCGAAAAATATCGAAATATAAGTTTTTAAATATATATCAATTCACGTTAAGTATTATATATTCGTTTCGTATTCTATCTGAAAAAATGAAAGTCAACTCCAAATTCTTTATCTGAAATCAATATATTTCAAAGAAAATCTTTATTATTTTCCGGATCAAAAGCAGATTTTGCAAGAATCATTGTTCAAGCGTAAAATATAGGAGAGGAAGCCTCGAAAGTTCTCCCATATTTTTTAAACTAAATCATAAATCTGTATCGAACTTTTCAGGCTTAAACAATTTCTGACTTTTAAGCTCCACATGCTCTTTTGCATTAAGGAATTTATATAAAAAATGCATATTTTTACGATCGCATATATTTTTACATAAAAACTATGCTTAATAGTGAATTTGTCACTTAATTAATTTTTGGACTTCATATTTTGAAGTAAACTTTTTACTTCGATTTTTTTAATCAAAGTCATAAAGACAAATAAAACTGGTTGGATTGTAGCTCAACTTGACTTTCTCATATCATAATCATTTTAAGCAGTTTGGGATTTTTTACAATTTTGAAAAATATGTATTGTTCCAGATCACGATTGTAGCACGTTGTCCTTTATTTAGGGCTTGAGAAAATATTTCGATTGATACCAAGTTTGATAACGTGTCACAAAAATTGTGTCGCCGCTAATTTTCAATACAATGATTGAAATTATTAAATTTTGTGATTATTGAGACATAATTATTTTTATCCGTGATTATGCCAAATTTCTCCATATGCTGCTATGTTAAGAAAATGTAATATCGATATTTTTGCACAAATTTCAAAACTTTCTATCTAGGTCAAGATTTTTATTCTAGAAAATCTATTGTTATTTGTGGCAGCTATGGTGTGCACAAGAAATCGACTGCATACAGACGACAGACGAATAGACGGACATAACTCCAAAAATAACTAAAACGTGTTCAGGAGTTCCTACAACATATATTGGCACCAAAATCTTGATACCGAAAATTTTTGTGAAGACAATACTTTCTCAATACTATGCACGAAGAAGTAAAAATAGTGTACTGAAACTGCTAAATGAAGAGAAACAATGAAGTCACACCCAAATAGTGACTCAAACTCTGAAACTGTAAATATTGAGTTAAAAACTCAACAAACTATAATATTTGAGGAAGATACCTTAACTTTATTTATTTATTTGCTGCCACCAATTCGGGACCAGTGTTCCTTCCAGGCTTTCACCTGTGTGAATTTCTTTTAATTCTTCATATTTTTATCTTTACAATTTTTAATATTCTACAGTGTTTCTTTCAGACATACCTCCGGGTTTCGAATTCTCCCATCACCGGAGTCATTTCATGCTAACATAGTTTCTATTTATGTGATAGCATTTAGGTATATTTGTATAGGGTAAATAGAAAATTTGCCTCCTAAATTTTCATTGGCCCCAGGCTAAAAAATCCTGAAATATACACTGGTATTCTGTGCAATCGTACATTAGTATGAAGTCATAATAATCGGTCATAGTCATCAGTATGGAGTCATAATAATCAGTCATAGTCATTAATATGCAGTCCTAATAATTAGTCATAGTCATCAGTATGGAGTCATAATAATCGGTCATAGTCATCTGTATGCAGTCATAATAATCAGTCATAGTCATCAGTATGGAGTCATAATAATCAATCATAGTCATCAGTATGGAGTCATAATAATCAATCATAGTCATCAGTATGGAGTCAGTATGGAGTCATAATAAGCAGTCATAGTCATCAGTACGGAGTCATAATAATCAGTTATAGTCATCAGTATGGAGTCATAATAATCAGTCATAGTCATCAGTATGGAGTCATAATAATCAATCATAGTCATCAGTATGGAGTCATAATAATCAATCATAGTCATCAGTATGGAGTCATAATAAGCAGTCATAGTCATCAGTACGGAGTCATAATAATCAGTTATAGTCATCAGTATGGAGTCATAATAATCAGTCATAGTCATTAGTATGGAGTCAGTATGGAGCACACAGTACCCGACATTTAAATTTCAAGACAAGTATTCTACTTGATTAGCTACCTATTATTGTCGAGGAACAATGAAAACCATGGTAAAAATGTTAAGCAAATGGTTACGTGTACTTTTAATAAGCAAGAGGGGTGATATCAATTTTAATAATTAAGTACAAGAGTTGTAAGTGTGAGACCAGAAATTGTTCTCACATGAGACACTTTTATTTGAGTATTTATGGTGGCCAGAACGCCGAACAAAGCGTGCAGTCTGGCTGTCGCCGGGGTTTATGAGGACTTGAACTTTAAGGTCAAAAGGACTATAAATTTAGGTGTGCAAGACCAAAGGGGCTGAGAGGGGCCTTGCTATATACGAAATGATGCCATTGGGTTGAGAAGAACCAATGAGCGCCAAGGGGAAGAAGGGCGGAGCTAGCCCCCCCCCCTTCCGCCATAGGAACCAAAGCTTGGATAAGAGGAAAGAAATCAGAGTCCGGAGCCACACACCCAGAGTTGTGGACGAAATACACGAGTTTCAGTTATAGACAAAATGAGAGTGTAGTAGCATACGAAAGACAACGAGGAGCAGAAGTGGAGATCAGACATGAAAAGAAAATAATCACGAATTTTGACTTAAAGTACGAGTAGTTGTTGAGTGTCCCGTAGAGGTAATCTATGTGCAAGTGCATTATAGTACGAGTAGGAGCCACACACCCCAGAGTTGTGGCAAGAGTGATGCAAACCTTGGAGAGATGATAAGCCCAAGATTAAACTGGAATGTGCTCCGATTGTTACCGGCCCTAGACACCATCGTAAAACTAATAATTCTAGTCGCATATGTCCCCTCGCTAAAATAATTGAATGAAAATTGATATTAATGAACATTGATGCTTTTTATAAATTGATGTTGTTAATAAATGATTTTGTTTAAGTTTAAATAGTATAATCTTTTTATACTAATGATTAATGAATTCCTTTACAGGACTCATACTTAAGTTAAAAATAATTGGAGGGTTTATTGTGGCACAACAACGAGCAATGTACGTTTTGATGTTAATTCCATTATATATGAATTTACGGCAATGTTAAGG
>OX578134.1:140862205-140944705 GCA_951213105.1 Amaurobius ferox
AAATTCTGGTACTGAAAAGTATTTTGATGCATTTTTTCTTATCCGCCAATAAAAAAAACTATAAAGCAATATAAAGTTAATTTTGAAGTTCTGAAATTGTTTGAGTTTCCAGAGTCATGAACGATTGGATACTCCATATTCTCCAACATAAAATTTACTTTATGTAGAAAATAATTTGAAATTTAATTGTAAAGTTATTAAATGAGACTAATTGCGTTCATTAAGAGAAAATTATTGCCGGATTTTATTATGTTTTTAACCGGAGCCTGCGTGCATACAGAAAACCTTCTTTTAACGCAAGGTAAATCAGCTTAATTTATTTTTCTCGGATCTTTCTGCCACCAGTGTTTCTACCTTGCATTACAATGTCAATGTAGGTATAAATTAAGTTCATTAATTTTCCATTAAAATATAATTTACCATGTACAAATTTACACAATTTAGCCGATTATTGTCCCTAATCATTCAATTGTTTTTCAAGTTAGAGCGACTTTTAACTGGCATAATGGAAACATTTAAAATAACATAATATGTACCAGTAGGGAAAATTTGGTTATTTTTTTTAATTTGATATGTGACGTGATAACAGGAAAATAAATGATATAGAGAAAGTACGGAAAAGATAAGGCCCATTCTGTCAAAGGATTTTTGTGGGGGTGGAGTGCAAAATATTTGAGAAACTGAGATTGAAATCAAAAGATGCATTAATTTATTGAACACAGGTCTTTATTCTAAACTGTTGTTTGCCATAAATTTGATCTTACCCCAGTTTCGAAATAAAATAGTGTGAAAAATGTATTTAGCAACACAAAATGTTTTTTAAAACAATTTTTGCACGTTTATAAAACCACGTTTACAAGATATTTTACACAGCGAATCCAATCACGAAATTACTTTTTGTATCATATTTTAATCTCTCCAGCATTCATTATTGAAATTTCTTATTTCAAACTGTTTTAAGAATATTTAATTAGAGGATTTTTATAATATTCCTGAATACATCGGAATGTGTAACTGATATGTTACGGATTGATAAATATCTTTTGCTACTCAGGTTCATGGCGGATCTTCCCAATATTGAGTTTAAAATTTTTCACAACACCATATTCTTTTAGATAGTTCTTACGGACGTAATTTTTGTCAAGCATATTATATACGTCAGCAAATATAGTCACACAGAACATGATCTTGCAATTAAGCTTTGTGGATAGTATATACCAATCATTAGAACAACGTTTACGTCCAACATTACAAATCATCTCCGCATTAAAATTCAGCCATTACGATTATCGATTGTTCCATGAAATTATATATTGCCATTCAGTCAGCAGGAGTCTAGAACTGTTGATTATTAATGAGTGAACTTTCATGTACCATTCTAGTAAATATACTTTCGTCAAAAACGAACTTGAAAAAATGTATTATAAGTTTTTAGCTTTATAAAACGTGTCACTATTTTAGTATTTGTGTAAAACATTGTAGATTGGTTAAAACATAGGGATTAAGCTTCCGCAGCACAGTCAGCTTATAATAATCTAGATGTTTATTCCATTTGAATTTTCTCCAGTTCACTATATGATATTCCTCCCAGATCGTTATATGAAAATATCACACATTTTTTTTAACTGTATAAATGAACTTTCTATTTGTATATAAAAATGCATTAATTTTCTTTCTCAGACAGCGTTTAATATTTATTTATATTTCGTAATAATACTTGCATACTAATATTTAGTTCACAATAAATAAAACTACGGCTGTTCAGAATGTAATTTTCTAATACTTCTTTAACAAAACCAGGAATTGGTGATAACTTTCTTCTGGGATATACAGTGCAACTTGGATAATTCGAAGCTGAAGGGACCACTAAAAAAATTCAAGTTATCCAAAACTTCGATTTAAAAAAGTTACATCTTTTAACTTTAGTTTCAGGTCCGCTGAATGCTTGAAAAGGTTAGTCTGTCAATAAGTAAATATTTATTGAGAAATATCATAGTATGAAGGACTTCAGCACTATATGTATGTAAAAAAAATAAGATTTACGTAAGCTACATACATGCACGTATTACATTCAATACAGAAAATTATAGTTTTAGAAGAAATTGAGCAATGTCTGATTGTTTTTTTCACATCGCGAATATTTTTTACATCATTTCACTTATTTTCCACATCACGAATGACGGAGACCTTTTAAGCAAACATCAAATTTTTGTATTGAAAGCGTGGTTTACTCAAAGACATCGTAAATGCTCGCTAGCGAAACTCTCACAACACTACAGACACACTGACAGTAGGAGGCTCAAATGACGTCTGAAGCCGGTTGAACCAACACCCTCTCTAGGTTAAAAGCTGGAATCGGTCGAACAGGTAGCGGTAAGGGGGGTTTCAGCTGTCACGTGATGAATAGGTGGGGATATTCCGGTGATGAATTTTTAACGATGAAAGACCGAAAAGTTGTTATGGTTCGAAAGTTTTTTATAAAAAAACTTCGAATTAAGGAAGTTGAACTTCGAATTATCCACGAATTTTTAACATTGATTTAATACAAAGTTCAAGGGACCAAGAGAAATCTTCGAATTAGTGACGTTCGTTTTATCCAAGTTGCACTGTATTAGAAAATTATACGTTATTTAACTATTTGACGTATTATGTCAATTTCTTTCATTGCTTTATAAAATATATAGACTAGATAAGTTAATATTATTTACTCTGTACTGCTGTTAATAGATTAGAGAATTCAACTATTTTTCATTAATTTAATGATAATATTTTTTACACTCTGAATTATATAGATTAGCAAACATCTCCAAGTTTTCAGTACTAAAATTGTTGAAGACCCAGACCACACGACCAACCCAAGGGTTTACGGTAGCAAGATGTGTGGTTGGTACTAAAATTGTTGTAAAGTCAAGTTATAAATAAATTCTAAGCAAAAATCAATTTCCTGAATCTATTACTTTATCATTTAGAGATATGACAGCTAAGTAATTGACTTTTGCGTTATCTTAACCTTGAGATACATATTTAGTTAATTAGAACTTTCAATACTATACTACTTTATGTACACGCAATAATAGGAAGTCAATAGTTTTGAAATCGTGTGATGGTTAGAATGCATGATTTTGCCACTCTATCAATTATCTTGTTAATATATTAATTGGTTTTGAAATCATTGTTTAATAAGAAAATTACAAACTTCCCTGACATTTTCCTTTGCAAAAAATAAATCTTAAAAGATATATTTTACAATAGAGGCAGAATTTTTTTATCTCATGGATGTTAATATTACAGAATTTAAACGGCAATTTATTTTCATGTATATGCATGTTGATACAACAAATTCAATAGAATTCAATAGTAAGAATAAATCGTTAAATTTCTATTAATCTGTCTTATATTAATTGATATAGTTTGACAATTAACACTTTATTCAGACGCAATGTTTATTGCGTAAATCCATATTTGGCAAGTAATTTCCAGACACCTCTTGCTAGGTATCTTACAAGACTTGTCTTTAGCGTAGGAAATGACAAAAGCGGTTGAAGCCTAACTCGAAAAGGATTTGAATATCATTTTACACAATTATAGTAGGAATAAACAGATTAACAAGAAACATTTCTTCGTCCCATAAGATAGATGATATTTTTTATACTACACAACAGCCAAGAACATATTTTTGCAGAAAATTTATTCCTGGACCACACTTTTTGTAGATGAATATCCCAATGAAATCAGTACTGGTGCATTCAGGTTAATAATGAACTAAAATTAAATAATATTATAACTAATTCATCATCAGTATCATCATCCATGATTCAATAGCTCACTGTGGGCCTTGACCACCCTCAGAAATTTCTTCCAAGCAGCCCGCTTTGGAGCAATGCTTCTACAATTGAATAACAAGAAAGATCAATCATGCTTAAATCATTGATTAAGAAACACTTTCCAACTTCAATGCAATTTTATTTAAACATGTCTAAAATGCAATACATTCCTCGGTAATATTTTAAAACTTATCACAATACTACATTAATTTATTATATTTGAAAACTTAAACCTTCATCGAAAAAAAAATGAACTACATTCAAATGACGGCATTGAAATAAAATTGCCTGGTTTAAATTTCTCTAAAATGTGATACATTCCTCGGTAACAATTTTAGAATTTTAATACTATGATAATTTATTATATTTGAAAACTTCATCGAAAACAACTGAAATTCATTCAAATGACGCCATAGAAAAAATAACACGCCTGGCTCTCTCTATAAAAGCAACATTTCATTCATAAATAAATTCCCATTCATGTCATTCATCACAGTACTACAATAATTTATTTTATTTAAAAATTAAGACCATGGAGCTACAAGTAATTAAACTCTATGCGTGAAACTTCATCGACAAAAATCGTCCTTCTCTTTTTAAAATCAGTGAATATTTCATTCATATCAACTATGCAGACTCCATGAACTAAATGATTTTGTGTTAAAGAAATACAGCAATTCTTATAGAACTCATTCTACATATTTTGCTGTTTACATTTTACATAGGTGAAAAATAGGCTTCATCGTAGAAATAATCAAATTTGGATGAGCATTTAAACTCAAATATATTGTCATTGCGTTGTTTCAGTATGTAGATGCATAGAATTTAAGCAAAAATAAAGTAGTTTTAGGACGGATACAACACTCAATATGAATTAAAAAGAACTTTAAAAATCATGATTTTGAGACAAGATGGATGCCATATATAATTTTGAAGTGGGTCACGTGATCATTTCATATCATGGTCACGTGATCGCTTCATATAAGAGGTGTTATTATTATTTTAATTTTTATTTAAAAAACTCTTGAATATATTTTGTTGAATTTTTTTTTATATATTTTATGGAACAATTTGAATATTACCTAAATTTTTCGAAGCAATTTATGAATTTTAAATCCGCTTAAAAAATGAGGTTCCATAGGGCTCAATGTATTTTATTTTTTCAACCCGGGTTCAATCCAAAACTAATTGGGTGATATTATTCATTTATATTCCCATAGGTCCAACAGACCGTCTGAACAACATCCTAAAATTTCATTTTGATTAAGTCAATTTTTCGGCAGTTATCGTGCTAACGGACTGACAGACAGACAGAATGAATAAGTCATAAACACTTTTCAACTTTGTTGTAAAGTGTTAAAAAATAGTAATAAATTATTTAAAAGTGAATACTTATAAAGTAATTAAAAGAAAACATATATTAATTGCTGTCACTACCCATTAAAATTATAAATTATTGCACTTGCATACGTGCATGCAAAAAAAAATGGTAAACAATTAGCATTTTGGAAATATTAAAACTGTTACATATTTTAATAAATGTAATGAGCTTTTTACAAAATATACTGTTCGGAATTTATAGCATGAAAACTTCTGCTAAATGTAATTTGCAATTATTACTTGTTAAACAATGTTAATAGCGTTACTGACTAATTAAAAATTCATTTTATTTACAGGCAAATTTTAGCATAATTCTAGTCAGTTTATGAATTAATTATCTGAAGTACGTATTGGTGTCAATTACTCTGGGGCTGAGACTTAAAATGTGGCAGATAGTATTGGTTCAAAATGCACACAAACAAAAATTAAATTCATTTATCATTTAAACGAAATGTTTTAAGTTTAATAATTCTACATATTTTAATTTAAAAAGTGAGGTAGCTACGCATCTTTTTGATTTTTCTCATATGTTGCGATAATTATCTGTTTTTGTAACGACTTTGAATCGTATATAAATAAAAATAAAATTATATGATTAAAAATTGCAATTAAAATTACGGTTGTTCTAACTTTATAATTGATGGCAGGATGAATAAATTTCATTTACTGTCATTCATTTTATTCGGCAATGTATACTGTATAGTAATATAATTTAAATTGGAACTGAAGAATGACATTTGCAATGGAGGCGAAATATCAAGTACAGTAACAAATAATAAAATGTTTCAGTTACATCAGTTACAAGGAGTGCAACGTCCGCAGGGAAATGTTAGGAAAAAGTTGCACAGAGGCAACTGAAAGTGCGCGCAAGCAACTCGGGTTTGCGTTGGCAACTGGAGCTTATCACATAGACAACTGTATCTTGCAGACAGAAAAAACTGGAGTGTGCACGTAGGCAGGCAACTGGATCCCGCAGACAGGCAACTAGGGTATGCACAAGAAATAGTTCAAAAATGAAATATGATGAAGTTTTGAAATATCAGTCTATTTACACTATTTACAAAAGGTTTCGCGCTGTTCATGTCTTCAAATTTGGACAGGCTGGGTGTTAGTTTGAACTTATTGAATGAAATTTTTAGCTGAAGCTTTAACATTGACATATATTAAGCATTAGTTCCGACAGACCATGGTTTCTTTTTGCCAGAAAGGTGATATTATATTGATATTTCGGGCAGCCTTGATACTGTTACTACAGTGCCTGACAGCTATGTTGCTTATCGCATTAAGTATTACAATAATCAAACTAATAATTATACTAAAGTCATCTTATATAAAGAAGTCCTTCCGCTACTCATAAATGATATAATTAGCATTTTTATTATAGATGAGCAAAAAACAAATTGCAAGCAATTTTATTGATAAAATCGATAAAAATGATATAGGCTGTCTTTAAAGATATATTTCTTGATGAAACACGGACAATCGAATTCAGTCAATTTAAATAATTTGGTAATTATAATTTAAAATTATTAACTTTCAAATCCCTAATATATTTATGGAGACTGGAACATTGGAAAGTTTCTATTTATCCTTTACAGTTCGGATTTTACAAGTTGTACTCTATTTCATTTTGGGGAAATTAAGTAAAATTTGGCTTGTTCTAAATATCTTTTACCAATATGATTCACAAAGAATATATGTATTAATTTCTAAAAGAGTGCACGTTTATTTATTGTCATCGAAAACATTTTAGTTCGTTTTCTGATATTTTTTGTGTAATATATACATGTGAGTTTATTAGTGAAATTCCCTAACTGCATTTGACAGCATAAAAAAATATTTCAAAAATCTTCAAACCAGAATAGTACTAATTAGGCTTCAGCGATTTGAGTGGGAGTCTTGATGGTTTTTAACTCTCGTAAGTAATGGAGACTTTGAGGATATAAGCATTTCTTTGGTGAGTGTTTGATGGCTGAAAATAAGTATGAAATAAAGTATTTATCATTAAATTTTTCACAACATTTATTTTCCTTTTAATCTCGATATGAGATGCATTACAAGACGTATTCGTCTTTCATAGTTTATAATAAGTATGCACATTGTAAAGTTATAAATGCTAAAATAAAAGCCTTGTAATATTAACTATCCTGTCATGTCAAAAAAGTGATGCCAGAAGCAGACATGTTTTGTGTGATGTAAAGTGTGCCATTGTACAAAAACAGGTGTACCTGGTCAAAATATAATAGCGACGCCAAGCTTGTTGCCTAAATTAAAACACATTTATTGTCATATAAATGGCAAATGGCAATTTTAATTAAGAAAGGTAACATAATCAACAGTCCTGAGAAGTTAACCGCTAACTCCAATAGAGTGTGCCATGATGTCTCCAATTAATAAATGTGGCCGAAAGTTAAGTGGGAGAAAGTCTCTAAACAACAAAAGCAAATTAGGGCGTACCAGGCATACAAGGTGTACCTTATGACTTTTCAAACGGGTCTAAAAATGCTATATTTTATATCCTGCAAAATGTACATTCAGATTTGAGAAGTTATTTAGGCGACATTCAGAAGTCATCAAGAACAATTCTAGATTTCAATCGTCGCTATTGACTAGATATGACTAAGCCAGCAAAACAATGTTCTGTTAGTGAAGAAATTGGATTAGTGAAGCTGTGCTAGGGATAGTGAGTAGTTGAGATCAATGCCCGGAAATGTGACAAAGTCGCGATAATCGAATTAGTGCCACCGATATGAATAGTCTTTTGACTGATACCTAAAAAACGTACTGAAAACGTACCAAATAACGTAGTGCCTTCCTATGAGTTTTAATGGGGAAGATCACTATACGATAAAGAGATAGATTTTTTACACCCATCATCAGTCCACTCAATCAGGCTAAAAACAATTAATCGCGACATAACACAAAGTAAACCTAAATATCTTATTTTCCACTAGGATGACGTTAAAAATGACGTTATTAACTGACAAATTTCATTTTTGTTATTTCCACAATTCCCATATGTGTTACGCATACAATGACAAAACATATTAATTTTATGCAGTGGAAGAGTTATTGCACTTTAAAACTTCAATTTTATTTATAATATGAATTTATTTTTATACTTTTGTGCTGTAAAATGAAAAAAAAAGATTTCTGTATTTAAGGGATGATACCCATGGCGGTACTAAGAGTAACATATAAATATGCGAATATGAGAATGCATGATATTTATGGTTACTTTTATTTTAATTTACTTACATACGCTACGAGCACGGGAAGCTGTTAAACATCGAACAATTTTCGTTTTTACTTTTATATGATTTTAAATGTATATACATTTTAAAAACATACACATTAAAATTCAAATTTATAATGTTCAGTTTTTCCAACGTGTGACTGAATTTCCTAATAATCCATTGTTCCACAGCATAAAGTACCTTGATCCGATTTGGTTACCAGCATCGCTCATTATTATGGTTATTAAATATTACAGCAAAATTATCATTAAACTCATATTCATGTCAACTATAATTTTTTAACGCGAAATAAATTCAAACCTAAATATAAATTTATGGGTTATTTTTACCTTGATGATCAAAGATATATGATTAAAACCATTCGAGAATGATGTTTCAACATTTAAGGTAGTAAATAAAGGTCATGCATTTAGAAACGTGTATCTTTCATAAAAATGCTTTTTCTTGTCTGAAAAAATAATGTTGTATGTTTTCCAAATATATACAAGGACTGAATAAAGTAGAACATACAAACATGTATGTCAAATATAAAATTATTTGATAAATTTTTGGAAAGAACAAACATTCAAAAAATATATCAAAGAAATAAAAAATTCCATATTTTTTTAAGGATTTGTTTTATGTTATACAAGTCAAAGCATTTATAAGCAAGCATCCAAGTAAAATTATAGCGTTTTATATTTCAACTCAATTTAATTCATTCTAGCCTTTCTACCCTACCAAAAAGTATTTCCACCACTTCTCTTAATACTTTAGTAAAAGAACACAAGTTGCTTTGATGTTTTCTCTCTTTGAATCCATTTTGTGAATCGGTTCCTTCTCTTTTTATCAAAAAGAATTCGAATCTCCTTTTCACCAGAAATAAGAGATCAACTGTTCTGCTTGTTCCACAATTTCTATTAAATACATTGTACACAGCAACATATAACGTTCCCTTTAATTGATGAGTGGGAAGTTATCAACTTCCCAAAAGCCAAATTCCTGTAAAAACGTGCAATATTGTTTTGAGTTTCCCCAACAATATTACACAAAAACTTTACCTTAAATTAGAAGTAATTATAACATTATTTAGCATAGTTGTCGTTTATCTGGGGATTTTAGTTGTAACCAAAATTACGAAGAAAATTTAAGTTTTACTTTTAGTGAAACTTTTAATCCTATTATAAATGAGTAATGGCTCACAAGGTAGTTTCTTTATTAACAATAATAAAAGATAATTTTAACGTACTATTTGGAAGTTCAAAAATATAATTTTCACAAAATCAGTACAAATACACAGCTATTGTCTGCAGAAATAAGCAATCTGTCAAGCTTTCTATTGAAAATGTAAGCACTTTATTTTTAAACTTAAGAAATATTAATTTTACATTTAAAATTTTAAAAGTCGTATAATTCCATTCTAGCTTTCTCGATCTAAATTAAAGTAAATACAATTTGCAGGTGACTTCGCATTTTAACAAGAACACATAACATTCTTCTGTGTTTTTTCCTTATACACTGCTCACAACTGAAATCGCAACACCATGAAGAAATTGATATAACCTTATGAAATTTACAAAATATAACTGTAACATGGCGATGTGCAAATGATCAAAACATCATACCTGAAAAATGAAAGCATGGAACTTTATTGACATTAGATCACTATAGAATAGACCCACCGCGAGCGGCTATGCAGGATTGAATACGACGAGGCATCCCGTTAATGTGATAGTCAATGGTGTTCTGAGGGATGGCATTCTACACAGCATACAATTGGGCTTGTAACTGAACATGGTTTTTTGGAATTGGGAATTCGTTTAATCGGCGACCCTGATGTCCCAGATATGCTCAATTGACTACAAATCCGGAGAATATGCTGACCAAGGCAGGATGTCAAATCCTTGTAGGCTATTCATAGTTACTCGTGCAGTATATGGTCTGGCATTATCCTTCTGAGAAAGCAGTCCAGGCCAGGTTGACAGATATGTCTGTACCACAGTTCTCACAATGTCAGAGACGTATCGTTGTGCCATGATACTGCCAGAAAAGTGGACCAAAGGTGTTCATCCTCCAAATGTTATACCACCCACCCCATACCATGGTATTACTTAGGGGGGGGGGCGACTGATAAAGCTTCCTGGTGGCGTTGTTGAAAGCGCCGCCATACGCGAGTACGACCATCTGCCATGCCAAAACAGAATCGTGATTCATTCGTGGACAGAATATTTCGCCAGTCTGTCGACCAATAGCGTCTCATTTGACACCAGAGGTGACGTAACCGGTGAAGACGTTGGAACGGTAGATGTCGAAAAGGTCGTCCACCTCGGAGTCCTGCGCAATGCAAACGGTTTCGAATTGTTTGCGTTGACACCACGTTACTTGTAGTGTGGGATAAATGTCGTTGTAACACGGTTGCTGAGGTAAACTTCTCCCGCTAAACGCTTCTCAGAAGCATACGATCTCCACGTGGTGTGGTACACTGTTGTTTCGTTGTCTCTCACGAACAGTAACAAACACCGTTTAACTGTGCTCACATCACGAACCAATAATTCAGCGATCCTTCGAAGGCTCAATCCACCTTCATGTGAAATAATGATTTGTTGCCGTTTCGTTGACGACAATTGAACGTATCCGGTACGTCAACGTACTCTTGATATACTGTGATGATTTTTACAACCTGAAACCAATGGCGCTTCAATTTAACTGTGATATCGCTCCTCCTTGATCTGACGCTTTTATGCTGCTCGGAAAGGGGTTACGTTACTATGCGTAACGAAACTGTGATCATTTGCATATCTTGCCTTGATGTTTCCATTGCCTGATTTACATAAAGCTACACCGGGCACGGTAACTCAGTGATTAGCGCACGGTAATTCAGTGGTTTGCGCGCGGGAATTGCACTCGGTAGGACCGGGTGCGATTCCCTCCGCTGCCAAAATTGCCTCTCGTTTTCACACGGAGTACGATCACATTAAACATGTGGATCCGTAAGTCCTTCCGAGAAGTTGGTGGTAGGTGAAGGAGGGTACCGTCCCTGTGGATACCTCCCCCACTGGGTTCCGGTATAAATTGGGTGGCTCGTAGCGGCCGTCCAAACAGTTACCTTACAACTTTCCTGGTAGGTCGGACAGTTTAGGTCTCAACAACAACATAAAGCTACACCTACAACTTTATAGGGTTGCGATTTTAGTTGTTAGCAGTGTAATTCGAATTTTTGAGTCGTTGTCTTTTATATTATCAATAGCAAATTTAATTTTATTTTTCAACAGAAAAAAAAATGTTTTATTTCTTTTAAAATATTATGCTGTTAACATTTAATATTGAAAACAAATGTCTATTAAGGAATTATTTATTATTTTGATGAAATTTATCAACCACAGAACTTCACAACTGTTTGTGAACATTTCAACATCGAGTATGAATACTGGTATATTTACGAACGTATTCTCTGGAATCGTGGGTGTACACGCAGAATATCAGAACGAGTCCTAGTTTGTGGATAGCTTACTTTTATTCACAAGCACAAAGTAAACAGGAACAGTAGACAATCAAACAGTTACCTTACAACTTTCCTGGTAGGTCGGACGGTCTAGGTCTCAACAACAACATAAAGATACACCTACAACTTTATGGTGTTGCGATTTCAGTTGTTGGCAGTGTAATTCGAATTTTTGAGTCGTTGACTTTTATATTATCAACAGCACATTTAATTTTATTTTTCAACAGAAATAAAATATCTATTGTTTTATTTCTTTTAAAATATTATGCTGTTAGCATTTAATATTGAAAACTAATGTCTATTAAAGAATTATTTATTATTTTGATGAAATTTGTCAACCTCGGAACTTCACAACTGTTTGTGAACATTTCAACATAGAGTATGAATACTGGTATTTTTACGAACGTATTCTCTGGAATCGTGGGTGTACTTGCAGAATACCAGAACAAGTCCTAGTTTGTGGATAACTTACTTTTATTCACAAGCACAAAGTAAACAGGAGTTGTAGACAATCAACCAGCACTTAAATGCTCCACTAATTTCCCAAAATATCTAATATTATTCGCAGAAAGTTGAGGAAAGTATTTTCACAAACCAGCAGCTAATATTCTTAAAACATTGACAGAAATAACTGCCCAATGTAGCTCGTGTCATGTCGATTCGTCAACTCCGCTCCAACGGAGTGACGAGTCCTTTTCATAGGAACTCATAGTTTCACTCACTCCTTTTCATCGGAAAAGCCTCCGTATCTCCTAGACTAATCGGTACTGTCGTTTACGGTACTGTCGTGAAATTTCTGGAACATTCAGGAAGTTGACAAATTGGCGATAAATTTGGAAACCCTTTTAACAGGGAAATCTGGGAAACTCTGTGCTCACGTCATCCTCACGTGATGGACTGTGTTTTTTTCGCCTGGCCTTCGAGAGACGAAAGAGGAGGCGCCAAAAAGGAAAATCGCGCGTTTGCAACAGTATTTTCTTTGATGTTACAGAATCTGTACATCAAGTTGGGACATGCTACTAATCATAATTTCAGTGAAAATGCATTTGCGATTTTGGTGGCGTTCTCTGAATTCTCTAGCCTTGTATGTACATAAATAGGTGGCTCAAACGAAATATTGTAATCAGTGAAGTTGAAAGTATGTGTTTATGCCTCACTATGCCACTTTGTCCACGAAAGTCGCATTACAAACACCTAATGAACATTGAACAAGCGAGGCTTACCCGTATGTGAAACGCTTGATTTTATTAACGCAGAACTGTCACTCATTCTCGACAAAATGTCAACATAGGAATGCGTCTTTTGATGGATTTACTTAAGAAATAATGTCATGAGGACAGTACATGGCTTTCCCTATACAATGAAATGAATTTACTTCTTTTACAGTTAGAAAACGATGTAAAAGATACACGACACAATGCTTTTAATAATGAATTGTACATTTGGTCCTTTTCCGGATGGCAACATGCAAAACTATTTCAAAGTACCTAATTAACTTATATGTCACGTAACTCTAAACTGACAACTAACAATACTGATAGTATCCCCAATAAGCAATAAAGTCCATATATTTAAATGTTTTAATAATTAATTCATCCATTTAGCATTATTTTATTTAACATAGCGTCATTTTTACAATTCAAGATATTTTCCTCAGTCTGGTGAAAATTATCTCCAAGTTGCCGATATTTTACTAAATTAGTTTGTTAAGTTCACCAGATTTATGGCCAAACGTTACTGACAGACTATATTAGTAGACAGTAGAAGAGTAATTTTTATATATAAATGACTGGCGAATCGTTAGGCATTAAAATTAAAATGTATTATACAAAGTATTTACTTTCGTGAAAGAAATGAATTATATCCACAAGAATGATGTTAAATTTATTGCATAATATTGCACATAAGAAATGAACATATTTCACAATGGTTAAACACCTTTTTAGCTTTATGGGGTTTTTTTTTGTTTGAAAAAGTAAAGTATTTCAAAAACGGTTGAGCTCTAAAATTTGTGTCTATCGTTTTTTAATAAAAAAAATCATATAAGAAATTATTATTTACGTAATATTGGAGGTTTTGATTGTTTGGTGATTTTGTAAAAATATCATATGGAAATTTGGGGTTAACCAAACATTTGAATGGATTCAATAGGTTTTCAATATTCAATGATTGTAATTTTTGTACTAAATTTCATTCAAAACGCTCCACTCGTTTGAAAGATATCGTTTTCATAGACTAGACACACATATTTACACACACACACACATTCAAAAACGTTCGATTAGAGTTCAGAGATGCTTAAAACGTGCTCTTCTGTCGAAAACTCGAATTCGAATTTTTGATCCCGTCACGGTAATTTCCCTATACATTTTACTGTGCATATAGGGGAAGATACTGATAAAAGCAATGAAATTAGCAAATATAGAAATGTAACTGTATAAAAAAAAACAGATTTAGGTGAAGATAGGGCTAAACAAGGAGGAGGAGGAGCGCGAAAGTTGAATAATGTGAGTCTCTGCGATCTGTCATCACTAATAAAATGACCGAAAACACTTTTGAGTTCATTTCAGAGCATAAAACAAGTAATAACATTCTATAAAACATACTTCTGCTAATATATTATTTGAAACTATGTTTCCTTTGCACAGAATCTGAACACATACGAAAGAGTTGTCAGATGGAAACGCTTCCTTTTAGCTTTTGATATTCTTTTAATTCTTGAACAGCATTTCAGCCTACATAGAAGTAATTTTACAGCATGTCTTTGTATTTTAGAAAAACTTTTCTTTGATGTTTTCTTCGCCGTTTAATTTGAGATTTGAAGTCTTTATCTTCGCTTTTCCCCAATAGAAAATTCCATAGAAATTTTGAACTGAAATGAGATATCTACCATTTTTGTTTCGTAAAAATATCATGGGTAAAAATAATTGTAGAAATGCTACCTTTGAACTAATTGGTTATATATATATATATATATATATATATATATATATATATATATATATATATATATATATATATATATATATATATAATATATATATATATATATAAATATTCTTGCAATTATATATATCTATGTATATATGAGAAAAAAGGGTGAGAAGCTGTAACACGAAAATCCAAATATCTAACAGGCTTACGAAATAAAAGTATAAATCTACAAATCCTCAAGCAAATGGAAAAAAATAAAAAACAAATAAATAAAATAAATATCGAATCACCAAGACCTTGAAAAGTATCAAAATACAAAGGTATGGAATCGAAAAAAGAATAACAAACGAAATGAAGCACAAACGCTATACATGTGGACAAGGCTCTAAGCCTAATCATGAATTGTTCACTTCCACAAAAATCGTATTCATGCCCAAGTTTTATTGTAGAAGCAAACACAAAAATGTATGTTTCTGAAGAAATAGACAGATTATATCTATAAACTATTTCTACTTGGACAACATACATAAATAAGAAAAATAAAAGTAAAACTGGATACCAAAAACGGACTGAAAAAACACACTAACCTGGTAAGCACGGGAACACAGAAAGAAGTGACAAGTGTTGCCATTCACAAAGGAATAAGATATGCTGTTGCCATTCCTAAGAAATAAATAATAGTAATACGAAAAGACATCTACAAGAGATTATATACCATCAAAAGGGCAATAAAAGTGAGGCTAATGTCTAAGTGGATGTATAAATAAAATATTAAAACAAGAGAAGGGAGATGTCAGGCTAAAATTTAAAGCAATATTAAATAAATAAAATTCAAGAAAATCCATCAATTCTAAATTTTTTGACTATATCATTTACAAAATAAGAGGGATATTTATATAAATTTCTAGTAATTTTTAGATTATCAATATGTAAAGCATGGAATATTTTATCAGATAATCTGTATATTCTAAAAAACTGATTAAGAATAATATTTCTAAACAATAGAAACGAGTTGCAGGAATTAATGGTAAGATTTTATTATTTTTTAAATTAAAAAAGTCTTTTTTATCATATAAATTAGTAACAATTCTATCAGAAGGTTCAACAAAAAGATTTAAATCCAGAAAATTAATATTTTTACTAATAGTAGCTTCATTAGGAATTAATTCCAAATTATCAGGATAGAAATCTATATTAATGACACAATTTTCAGTATGTACTAAGCAAATCAGATCATTAACATATCTGTATATTGTATAATCTATTGAAGTAAAGGACTGTTCAAAATGATAAAGATATAAATTAGCTAACATACTGCTTATATATATCCCTTTCTAAATTGCGGTATTTTGTTTATCAACACTTAATTCCTAGTTTAGGCTTAAATGGAAGTTTTTCAACCTTTTGTCCACACTATAATCATCATGGTTAGCTCATCATTTATCCATTTTTCTTGAACACAACTCAATTCTTTACACAATGTATGGATATTTACATATGGTTAATGGTAATTACTTGATTTCTTAATATTTTTCAAAGCTATCTTTGTAATTATGCTTGTCGATTGGCATATGAATTTTTTAGTAAATAATTATCACCATATTCAGAAACCTGACTTTTAGCCCTGTCAAAATACGCTCAAATTTCGCTCGCTCGTACTCAAATTAAATCCGATGTTTTTGCTTATGTTTTACACTTGTTCAGTCGTGTCCAGGGAAGGTAATATCAAAAGTCCTGATGAATAGGAAGTGAGTTAGAGTCAGAAATTCGAAAAAACTTAAAAATAAAGGAGTTTGTTTTTTTCTAAATGTTTTGAAAACGGTCAACCTTAGCATAGAACTTTATATATACAAAATGGAGAGCATTAAGAATCCTATAAAGAAGATCCTCTTCACTTTTTCTCCATAGAAACGAGCTTCAAAGTTTTTATCCAAAGTTTTTCTCCATAGAAACGGGCTTATATATCGTGGGCCGTGCCTTGCACGATAAACATGCTCTCAATTCCCTATGTTCCCTTGCGGGGTGGTGGGGTAGTGGACCCTTTGCTGAACAACATGATCAGCTGAACAACATGAAGATATCCGAAAATCTCGAAGAAGTAGGGTTACCGCAGATATTGATAAGCTCTCTGTTTGACTTGATAATCACCCACCATTTCCTGAACTACAGCAAATCATGTCTATAGCAACTGGAGTAGTGAGGGATGCAACAGTTACATGTTTTAATGCTATAGCAATTGGCAAACAATAAATGCAGAAATTGCTGGGAAAAGTTTTTCAGCCGTCTCGTTGTCACGAAAAGATCGATTTCTCCCTCAATCGAGCAGGAGCTGCACCATTACTATCGATGGTAATAGTGCAGTTATTGATTCTTTGTTACTTTTCCAGGGGATATTGATAAGTAAAAAAACAGAAGACTTGATCACGTATATGCAGTATGATTTGGCTTCATTTCCCTTAGCTCTCTCCATCGAAACTGGGATGCGCAAAACCGAGAAAGCAGTCCTGTACGACATATTTGAGGTGACAAGGGAGAACTTGGACTTTGAGAACTATGCCTTTGTTGTTGTTGGTGGTTTCCTACTACACAAAGTTATATGGCCGACAGGTGGTACTGCTTCATACCATTTGCCAAAACTATGTAAATTACGAAAATAATCGAGAAATATTGTTCGTGAAGCCAAGCCATGGTAAAGTGTGAATTTAGACCGTCCCCTTACAACAGTTACAAGAATCGGGACTAAAGAACAGCATCCTTTTCCTCCACGCCATCAGGGGCTGTGATACTACTTCTTCTTACAGGAAAGAAAATCTACATGCTTCAAACAGATCAAGAAGCATCAAGATCTGCTCGATCTTGCTATTGTGTTTCACAGCTCATATTCCACACACAAGGTTGTTGCAGAAGCTGACTATAGATATTTACTTCGACTGTACGGAGCATCCTCAATGAAACCTCCCTTAATTATCTCAGGTACAATTTATTCACAATATCAATGTCCAAAGTAAAGCCTGACATTTCTACACTACCTCCAACAAAGGGAGTCGCCAGGCAGCAAGCTTATCGTGTGTACCAACAGGTGCAATTGTGACTGGGAAATTAATTACCACCTGAACAATGGGGTTAGGAATTCAAACAGACCCGTTTGAAACTCATTCAGACCAAACAGCCCGTCGCCCCTGATGAAGTTTTCCGCCTAGTTTTTAGCAGATGCACCATAGGATGAGGAGCCAAGTGTGGATGCAGAAAAACCGCAATGCACAGCACTTCTGCCTGTTACAATTGCCATGGGGACTGCATAAATGAAATTCGTTTTGAAGGTGAAAAAGAGGACGAAGACGAGGAGGAAACTACTCGTTCCCTCAATTGAACCTCAACCACCGATAGAGGAGGATGAGTGATTGAGGGATAATTCTTAACAAAAACATTTCTGTCCTTCTCATTTATGTCAAAAACTATTTTACAAATTTTTATTATACAATTTATAAAAATAATTAATTATTATTCATTTTCTTCTTCTTATTATTATTATTTAAGTTTTATTCGCATTATTATTTCTCATTTTCTCTTTTTTGTCCTAAATAAATTATTTGAAAGATTAAAAATGCTGTTTGATATTATTTGCTAATTTGTCCCCATATTTGTTTAAGAGCGCTGGCAGACTATAGCTATTTAAGGGCTAAATTCACTTTAAAAAATCGCAAGGTACACATTTTTAGAGAATTCAACTCTCTATAAAATGTGTAGAGCATTCAAATGCTCTACACATTTTATATGGGCCCTTTTCTATGGGGAAAAACTTTGATAGGACAAAACCTGAAAAATATGCCATATTTCAAGTGCGATTTTCTCAAAAACTATTCGAGGTACGAAAAAAGTAAACAGGACCTTATAGGACCGTATAGGATTTTCAATGCTTTTCATCTTGTATATAGAAAGTTCTTTGCTGGGATTGACCGTTTTCGAGATATTTTCACAAAATAACAAAATACGCATTTTTTTTCGAGTTTCTGACTCTAGCTCGTTTCCTATTCATCAGGACTTTTGATATTGCCTTCCCTGGATACCACTAAACAAGCATAAAACATATCAAAAACATCGGATTTAATTTGAGTACATACTATAGTTTGACTGGACAATTTGTCTTGGTTAATTTGGAATAGACGATAAGTTTTGATAAATAATTTATTCTTAATTGACATCCTACTTGAACCTCTCGCTAGTCCACTTTTTTGCATGATAGCTACGTGTTATCTAGCTTAGTATAGCTCGTCTTTAGTAGTTTTCTTAAATTACTATATACAGACCTTAAGTATATCTTGAAACCAAAACTCGAAAAATATCTTCAGATTTTATCAGATCAGCTGTAATCTCCCAAAATTTCTGTATATCAGTATCAGACTGAATTATAGCATAATTGATCACTATTTACTTCAAACAAAATTTTGCCAATACTGTTCCGCGAATCAACATTCCCAATTTAGAAATGACAGCAGAATGTAAACAAATCGATCCATCTATTGTATACTCAACAATTATATTCGCATATAAATTAGCTCCATTCAAACTATATACTGGTCTTGCCGCATAAAACTCTGGATCTGATAATAAAACTCCTTATATGTGTAGTGAATAGGTCGTCGGTATACATAAATTACGCAGTTTGGCAGTGACTGTCTTTACGATAAGTTCATCAGTCGTAAAAAAAAAAATCATTTAAATGAGCCCACAGCACTAAATTCACACAAAGATGTTTTAGCAATCATATTATTCATGCCCGTAATACAATGTCTCGTGTTTCTTACTGGCAATCCCAGGGGTTCACAACAGTCTTTAAAATATTAATGATTCTTGTGAATCATTATCTCTCTCTCTCTCTCTATCAGCGCTCTACAAATTAAATAATTCTCCACCGAATTCTTGATTTTAATAAAAGTTGGGTACACAATAACACGTTGCATGTATAATGCATGTTATTAAAGCACTTAAACGATGTCTGATCGTTAGCCACCTTAACAGATTTAGAATCTTCTACATACTCAGGTCTAGGAAGGTGTAACATAGTATAATTCTTTTGTTAACAAGCAAACTAAGCTAACAAACAACTAAGCTAAGCTGTATGTAAATTTTTGTGTACGTACAGCTAAGCTAAGACACTGCGATACAAAATGGTTTGAGTTCAAGTAATTATTACATAATATCTTTACTTTAACTTATGCTCCGATTATCCTCAAGAGACATGCTGTTAAATTAAGTACTACGCAAGGGATCAGATTGGTAGCATGCAACACACATAATAAATACGTGCATGATCGCATTATTCAGAATTGGTTTCCAACTAAATATATCCGTATCCGTTTTTAATTCAAATCTCTCAAAATTCTAGCTCGTTGGCTCGTTTCCCCAGAGATATTTAAATGGATGAAATGAAGCTTTATTTTATTTACCAATTCCCATTTTCGTCAAAGTGAATTATCCATCTTATTTTTGTGAATATGTATCAACATCAAGTCAACTAACTGATTACTTTTGAACTCTAAAACCCACAAATTTCGCGGAGACTCGTTACGCATACAATAATTTCAGCATAGACTTGGTCGTTGAAGTTTTTCTTTTCCCCAATGCAAACATTTTTTAAGGTTGGCTAAACACTAATTTCCGTAGATGATCATAGCGATTAACTAACGTATACAAGCTTGCTCATAATTTCCATCACAAAGTGAAAACTCCTTTTTAAGCTTTAAAATCAAAGACAACCAAATAATTGATTAAACATTCATCTATTAAAATCTCCTTCTTATGACGTACAAAATCACATAGCCAAAGCTCTTTCGGTCATTATCATGCCTTTCATCAGTGGCGAATTAAAATAAAGGGCAATCATGTGTCTAAATAATGGCCATACCCGCTGAGCAAAGTCACATTGATCAACTACATACAAATTACCTACAATAAATTTTACATATATATATATATATATATATATATATATATATATATATATATATATATATATATATATATATATATATATATATATATATATATTAATTTTTCAAAAAACAACGAGGTAAAATAAATAATCATAAAAATGCATATTACAATAAGAAATAGAGTATAATAACCAACATGAATGTCGACAAGAAATGAAAAGCAGTCACTTTTGAATTTTTAGAAAAAAACATGTAAAGGCTTGACACGCAGAGTCAAGATTGAGTCGCTAAGCTTAATTAAGGGCCAGAACGCAGTCAATATTACATACAGAATTACGGTAAATAAAAATAAATTGATTCATAAAGTAAAATATTACGGGGGTTATTGCAGCTATACCCCCGTAATATTACTTGCCTTATATACATATAATGTATAAGGAAAGTATTGTAATGAAATAATTCGAGTTTTCGACGGGAGAGCACATTTCAAGCATCCCTGAACACGAATCAGACGTTTTTGAGGTGATGTCTCTATGTGTCTGTGCGCGTGTATGCGTGTGTGTGTGTATGTGTGTGTGTTTGTATACGTGTGTGTCTCTGTGTGTGTGTGTGTGTTAGTGAGACTGTGGAGACGACTTATGTAATACCATGAGATAAATTTGGTGACATCATTCTCGTGGATCTAGCTCGTTTCATTCATGGGAAAAGATACTGTATGTAATACTTTTGTATTTAGACGCCAATAGTCATTTATCTGCTATAAGAATAACTTATTTTTCCATCCATAACGCTTGGTGATTTTGGCGACGAATTTGTCGGAATGTCACCAACTTGGAGAGTTTTCTAAATGTTGCCAAATTAATGCAAATCTCGCCAAATGGATAAAAATGACACTAAATCAATGCAAATGGCGACTAATTGACAAAAGTAAAATATAAGAATAACATATATATCCGTCCATAACGCTTGGTGATTTTGAAGACGAATTTGGCGGAATGTCGCCAACTTGGCGAGTTTTTAAATGTTGCCAAATAAATGCAAATCTCGCCAAATGGATAAAAATGACGCTAAATCAATGCAAATGGCGACTAATTGATGAAAATAAAATATCTTGGGCAGAATAAAATTATCTACTATAAGAATAACCTATTTGTTTTTACTATAAAAGTAGTAAATTCAATGCATTATATAAGGAAAGTCATGTTCTGTCCACATCAAATTTTTTTACTTTATGAATCCATTTATACTTATATTTACCATATTCTATATGTAATTTTGACCGCGTTCTGAACCTTTGTTTTGCTTGGAAGCTCCTTCTTGACTCTCTGCAGATCAAGTCTTTATATGATTTTCTAAAAATTTAATAGTGGTTGCTTTGCAGTTTCTGTCGACATTCATGTTGCTTATTAAACTCTATTACTTTCCTTATATACATAATGTATAAAGAAAGTATTGTGACGGGGTCGAAAATTCGAATTCGACTTTTTGACGGGAGAGCACGTTCCAAGCATCCCCGATCACGAATCAAACATTTGTGAAGTGATGTGTGTGTGTGTGTGTGTGTGTTTGTGTGTGTGTCGAAAGCCCTGACCACCCGACTCTTCCGAGGACTTAGAGCAGCTATTTGGATGGCCGGACAGTGTGTGTGTGTGAAAGTATGTGTGAGTGTGTGAGTGTGTGTGTGTGAAAGTGTGTGCGTGTGTGTGTGTGTGAAAGTGTGTGTGTGTGTGTGTGTGTGAAAGTGTGTGTGTGTGTGTGTGTGAAAGTGTGTGTGTGTGTGTGAAAGTGTGTGTGTGTGTGTGTGTGTGTGTGAAAGTATGTGTGTGTGTGTGTGAAATATGTGTGTGTGTGTGTGTGTGTGTGAAAGTATGCGTGTGTGTGTGAAAGTATGTGTGTGTGTGTGTGTGTGTGAAAGTGTGTGTGTGTGTGTGAAAGTGTGTGTTGGCGTATGGTGTGAAGTGGGGACATTCATATGTTTACACACCTTCCAAGTGGGGACGCACCGGCAAGTGGGGACGTCCTCGCTTTGGATTTTTGCAGAAATGTGCTATTTAATGACAGATAATATTCTGAAAAAAGTTTGGTTGACTTTTGGCATAGGTCCCCAGTTAGGTAGTATATATATATAGTCTGTGTATAACTGTGTATAGCTCGCGAATATCTGTGTGTGTCATGCAAAAAGACACGTCCGCGGTTTATCAGAATTGCAACATATTGTGTGTATGCGGAACTGGTTTTCAGAGGGAAGGCGTTAACTGCCCTCTAGCTAAATCTGCGAAACACCCGTGTTGGTATTTGAGGGAAACCGAGGACAACTCATAGAACTATCAAATTGAGGTATTAGCATCTTGGGAGCCCCTAGAACCACTAGAGCCCCCCTAAAGGACTCCCCCCCCCCCAAAGACATATGCATGCATTTTTTTAGCTGGCACAATCCCCTCCTCAAATTGTTGTAATTTTGATTTTGAAATATATTTCTAACTCGCCAAAAGAGAAAAATATTACACTTCTGAAACTAATGTAATTATTTTTTCTTTTGAGGTCCCATTTATAGTTTGGGAACCAATCTTATAAGAAACAGATTCTAGCCAGACTGTCTTTTATTATTTCCCATATGTCAAGAATTATTCCCGTCCAGGAAGCAAAAAGTGTTTAGAAATTAAGTATATACAACCATCTCCACAGCATATTTTTGCATAGCATTTATAGAAATACAGTGTGATTCAGTTTTTGAAGAGTTGTGTGTAATTTAATAACACAGTCATTCTCTCTATATGTATATTCTGTATCTCTGTAAGCATTTGCCTGGTAATAAATTTAGCACAGGTTCGGAATTCAAAACACGATTAACTCAAACCGGGAAGAGCACTTTTTTTTAAATTCAATTAAAACTTATATTTCAAAAACTTTTTTTTTATTTTCTTTTAATCCTCAGACTCTTGGTACTGCATTTTCTCTTCAGTGAGTTAGAAAAACATCGCTCCAGAGATGGTTCAACAGTTTATTTGATGCTGTTAATACGAGTTTTAAAAAGACTTCTTAAAATCGGAAAAATGGATGTACTTTATTTTAAATGTAAGCGGTCTGAGAGCAAAAATGTTGTTCTGACTTTAATATATACACTTTTAACTTGCTTATACACTTTTGAAACACGAACCATGCATATACACTTTTAAAACGCGGACCATACGAATACACCTTTGAAACGTGGACGATGCATATACACCATTAAAACGCGGGCCATGCGTATACACCTTTAAAACGCGGACAATACATATACACCTTTAAAACGCGGGCTATGGGTGTACACCTTTAAAACGCGGACGATGCATATACACCGTTAAAACGCGGACGATGCATATACACCGTTAAAACGCGGACCATGCGTATACACCGTTAAAACGCGGACAATGCATATACACTTTTAAAACGCGGACAATACGTTTAAACCTTTTAAATGAATTAATTTTCAAAAAAAGATTATTTAGAACTAGATTGCTTTCTACTTGGTTCGTTTACTCCGAAAATTAATAGGTGTCTGAGTGATGTTCATCGATTGAAAAATGCTCACCAAACTTTATTCGATTTATTCAATTTGTTCGAAAAATATGACACTACATTAAAAGAAAATATTGATGAATAAATGTTTTAATATCTCGAAAGCAGATCGGGACAATTTCTAAATAATGATGACCATTCATTTCGGATTTAAGCTGTTTGTTTATAAAACATTCACTCATTTGAAAATAGCACGGACCATGCGTATACACCTTTAAAACGCGGACAATGCATATACACTTTTAAAACGCGGACCATATGTTAAAAACTTTTAAATTAATTATTTTTCAAAAAAAGAAACATTTAGAACTAGATTGCTTTCTACTTGGTTCGTTTACTCCGAAAATTAATAGGTGTCTGAGTGATGTTCATCGATTGAAAAATGCTCACCAAACTTTATTCGATTTATTCAATTTGTTCGAAAGATATGACACTATATTAAAAGAAAATATAGATGAATAAATGTTTTAATATCTCGAGAGCAGATCGGGATAATTTCTAAATAATGATGTCCATTCATTTCGGATTTAAGCTGTTTCTTTATAAAGCATTCACTAATTTGATAATACCGCGGACCATGCTTATGCACCTTAAAACGCGGACAATGCATATACACTTTTAAAACGCGCACAATACGTTTAAACCTTTTAAATTAATTATTTTTCAAAAAAAGAATATTTAGAACTAGATTGCTTTCTACTTGGTTCGTGCACTCCGAAAATTAATAGGTGTCTGAGTGATGTTCATCGACTGAAAAATGCTCACCAAACTTTATTCGATTTATTCAATTTGTTCGAAAGATATGACACTACATTAAAAGAAAATATAGATGAATAAATGTTTTAATATCTCGAGAGCAGATCGGGATAATTTCTAAATAATGATGTCCATTCATTTCGGATTTAAGCTGTTTGTTTATAAAACATTCACTCATTTGAAAATAGCGCGGACCATGCGTATACACCTTTAAAACGCGGACAATGCATATACACTTTTAAAACGCGGACCATACGTTTAAACCTTTTAAATTAATTATTTTTCAAAAAAAGAAATATTTAGAACTAGATTGCTTTCTACTTGGTTCGTTTACTCCGAAAATTAAAAGGTGTCTGAGTGATGTTCATCGATTGAAAAATGCTCACCAAACTTTTTTCGATTTATTCAATTTGTTCGAAAGATATGACACTACATTAAAAGAAAATATAGATGAATAAATGTTTTAATATCTCGAGAGCAGATCGGGATAATTTCTAAATAATGATGTCCATTCATTTCGGATTTAAGCTGTTTGTTTATAAAACATTCACTCATTTGAAAATAGCGCGGACCATGCGTATACACCTTTAAAACGCGGACAATGCATATACACTTTTAAAACGCGGACCATACGTTTAAACCTTTTAAATTAATTATTTTTCAAAAAAAGAAATATTTAGAACTAGATTGCTTTCTACTTGGTTCGTTTACTCCGAAAATTAAAAGGTGTCTGAGTGATGTTCATCGATTGAAAAATGCTCACCAAACTTTTTTCGATTTATTCAATTTGTTCGAAAGATATGACACTACATTAAAAGAAAATATAGATGAATAAATGTTTTAATATCTCGAGAGCAGATCGGGATAATTTCTAAATAATGATGTCCATTCATTTCGGATTTAAGCTGTTTGTTTATAAAACATTCACTCATTTGAAAATAGCGCGGACCATGCGTATACACCTTTAAAACGCGGACAATGCATATACACTTTTAAAACGCGGACCATACGTTTAAACCTTTTAAATTAATTATTTTTCAAAAAAAGAAATATTTAGAACTAGATTGCTTTCTATTTGGTTCGTTTACTCCGAAAATTAATAGGTGTCTGAGTGATGTTCATTGATTGAAAAATGCTCACCAAACTTTATTCGATTTATTCAATTTGTTCGAAAGATATGACACTACATTAAAAGAAAATATAGATGAATAAATGTTTTAATATCTCGAGAGCAGATCGGGATAATTTCTAAATAATGATGTCCGTTCATTTCGGATTTAAGCTATTTGTTTATAAAACATTGCATTATATAATGTAGTCCACAGGTAGAATGTAAAAGAGATACAGGTAATTTATCTATTTCATATATTTATAAAAAAATTAAGAGTGAGGCACCACAATGTATATTAGTAAGGAAAACTCTTAGTGGATCTACTTTTGTAAGATCTATTATTTGGCTGTTGAGGCAAAGGGGGGGGGGGGATTTTCTTAAATTAGAGAAAATTTAAGACATTGGCAAAATACAAAACTTATTTTTTCTGATAAGACAGATAAATTCTCAGATATATATATATATATATATATATATATATATATATATATATATATATATTATCAATATTGTCAACATGCATTTATTATTGGTATCTTATCAATTATGAAATTAAATAATTTTTCAAAACTTACTTTAGGTTTTTTTTCCTAAATCTAAGTTTCTCCATCATTTTTTAACACTTTACAACATAGTTGAAAAGTGTTCATGACTTTGTTCATTCTGTCTGTCCGTCTGTCTGTCTGTCTGTCTGTCCGTTAACACGATAACTGCCGTAAAAATGACTTTATCAAAATGAAATTTTAATATGCTTTTCAGACGGTCTGTTGGACCTATGGGAATATAAATAAATCATATCACCCAATTAGTTTTTTATTGAACCCGGGTTGAAAAAATGAAATACATTGAACCCTGTGGGACCAAATTTTTCAAACATTTTTTAAGTACATTTAAAATTCACAAATAGCTTCGAAATTTTTAGGAAATATTCACATTATCCCATAAAATATGTGAAAAAATTTTTAGTAAAATATGTTAGGTAGTTTTGTAATTAAAAATTATTTAATATGGGGAGAAAAACGAATTCAGTTAAATTCTGAATTTTGCGATATCCTCCATAAAGAAAAAATAGATATATTATATAATTAATATCTTTCCAAGAGTTCAATTAATTTGTATATGAAAGAGGCCTAACATTTAAAAATAAATTTGGTAGATAATAATTTTTCAATTTTTTTTTTAATTTTACATAACTTTTCATGATATACTTATTTAATGGCGTTTTTAATGCACTTTCCTACGTCTTAGAGAGTTAAAATTTGGTATACTTCTTAAATTTGTAGAACATTTTATTCTACAACAATTTTGTGGATCTTTAAATATAGATCCAACATTTTTTTTCGAAATGGCCTGCATATAATCACTTCTATAAATCATTGTTGCACGTTCACTGTCTGCACATTCACTTCTATAAATCATTGCTGTAATATTGTTAAAAATTCTGATGTGCATGTCTTTCTCTACAGATCCATATTCACGTTCTCTTTATTTCTTCAATAATAATTTGAGTTTATCTGCACAAAATAACATCCATAAGTATTTTAAATGACATTGAATTTGCACCTTAAACTTAAATTTGGTTCTCATTTGATAGATAGACTTATTGTCAAAAGTGGCGTAGCGAAAACGCAAAAAAACTAAAATATCTCAAGAACGGCTATTCCTAGAGTAATAGGGTGATTCTTATTCTTTTTGTTGTCAAAAATCAAGTATAAAATCGGAATTTAATTGATATAATTGAGCACACGTAGTCTTTTATTTTTATATTTAACGATTTTTGCTAACCATTTCGCAAAAACATCCCGTTCCTTTTTCCCGAATCGTACTAGAATAACCTACAAGTAATTTATATAACAAATTTTGTTGAATTTGGTATAGAAATCACTTGTAGGTTATTGAAATATTATACACTAAATTGTGTTAAATTTGGTCCATTAGTTTTTAGCTAGAGTGGAAAAAAACAATTTCTGCCGGACATTTCGTAAAGAAGGAAGATTATTTTATTAAGAATCGTACTATAATCAAATGAACATCAGGCTTTCCCACAAAAACTTACCTACCAAATTTTATTAAATTCGGTCCATTAGTTTTTCAGTTAGAGTGAATGCAATATCCTCACAGACACACAGAAACACACATAGATACACCCTTACACACACGGAGGTCTTCCTAAAAATAGTTCTTTCGTGTTCTGGAAGTCCCAAAACGTGTAGATCCTTCGAAAATTCGAGTTCCGATCTTCGGCATGATTCCAATACTTTGAATACATACACACGCACACGCATATATTATCTATGTATCTGTGTATTATCTGTGTATCTAAATTCCGTGCTTGCGCAATTACAATAGTTGTGATTTTAAATGATCCCTAAACTTTTATTGTTTCTTCAACGAAGCCTAATTTTAACTTATGCAGAATGCAAATATCTCAAGCGATTGTAAGGTGAGTTACATAAGAGTTGCTGAATTTTTTTCGCACAAAATTATTTAGCTCTGGAGTCTGGAATACAAGTTATGTGAATGAAATATTCATTGATTTTGAATAGAAAATCAGATGAGTTATATTTCGATACAGTTTTAAATATTTAAGTATAATAAATTACTGTAGTACTGTGATAATGTAAAAGATATCACCACTGAACGTATCACATTTTAGAGATTTTTAAATGAAATTACATTTCAGTTGGAAAGTGTTTCATAATCAATGCTTATGTATGATTGATCTCTCTTGTTCTATTTCTTAAGATTTCAGAATTAAGATTTTTCATTTATCCAGTTTCTGAATATTTTGAACATTTATTATTAGTTATTCTTTTAACTTTGTTCAAAATCTTATCAATGTTTTTTGTTATAGACCTATTTAAAAGTATTTTATAATTTTTTTCAAGGTCATCATAAAAATTCATTTACCATGAAGAATTCAAATTCTTTTGGGGGCAATTTTAAAGTCATCCCCCCTCCCATATAATTTTTCAAAATTATTTCAACTTTAATTGTATGTCAAAATTACAGATTATTTCCGGATATGGCTGTTTCTTAAGTTTTCTCATCTTTCTTTTTTTTTTTTACTTTTCTAAGCTGAATCATTTACTATTATGTATTCCTTTCTTATTTTTAAGAAGGCCTGTCACTAATTTTCTTTTAATTTATGGGATTTTATTAATGAGTTTTGGCGAATTTTAATTATTTTAAATTCTTGTTTATACCTTTTGATCACTTACTCTATAACGTTTAAATCATCGCGATTTCGATACTTTTTCCGTTATATTGTTGGACATTATGAATTGAGCAACCCTTTCTTGTAAAAATTCCCCAATATGTTTATTTCATAACAATTAAATTCTTTATCCCATTGAAGGAATTTTATTTTCCTTAATATTTCGACGCTTATGAATTAAAAAATATCACTTTGTATCGCTAAACACATATGATATTTTACTAATTTACTCGAATTTTATGGATCAACAGAATGGGAGAGTGGTGGGGGGCGTAACCCAACTTTGTCGGCGTCTACGGATAAGTTGAAAATCGGACAAATTTAACTTTCAATTGCTGAAATTTCTCTGAGGGAGAAACTGTCGAACACCGAAACTTTAAAAAAATGCGAAATTCTTACGATCTATAGCTTCAAAATAAATAGAAAGTATGGCTGGGTTGGACGGAATAGTAACCTTTAAACGATCTATGTTCGGTACCCTCCTTCACATTTACCGTATAGTCGTTTATGGGCAGTACATATGTAGGTTAAAGTAGAACAACAGTACGTCGTCGCAATATCAGGAATTTGGTTCCGAAAAACTCACCCCCCCCCCCCCCCCACACCACACACATTCCCAAAGTTGATGTCCTTTATTTGCTTTAGGCTTCGTCAGCTGCAGCATGTATCCGAAACTAAGAAGCCTTATTCGAATATAGGAGTCTTGCCCGAAACTATTGCATATGGATTAATTTTTTTTTTAATTTATCATGAATATTTAACCAAAAAATAAATTCACAAGCCGGAACTAGCGGGTATGAGTTTCGCGTAGCATTTTTATTTTGATGCACAATATTTTATTCCGATTACACATCCGCTTTCGAAAACCCTTTAAAACTTGAAGCAATTGTAAGAATGATGAAAGCCCTTAGTACAGCGTGTAAAGTTCGGTAGGGCGCTGGGTTAAAGGATAGAATCGTCACCTCCGCGTATCAAAACATATCGGTCATGTATCAAAACACATAGGTAATCACGAGTAGGAAGAAAATTGGAATGTGGATTGCACTTATTCTCGGCTACAAGTGCAATAAATCCGTAGCAGTATGGTAGAGTTTGTTGACATATTTTCCTCGCTCCACAGAAAGGATTGTTTAGGATTAAAATCATTCTAGGCTATAATAGAGTTTGGCGTAGATTTCCTATATATCTACGGAGTTAAACGGCTAAAAAGTATAAAACGGATATATTAGACGAAAGGTCTAAGGATGGGATATCTACGGAGTTTGCCCGGTCATTTCTTTAGCCGCTAGTTTTTCAAATTGAATCGCCACGTGGGAATTTTAATACCTGGGCTGGGGACAGGAGAAATGAATGTTCACTCCAGGCATGGAGAACAATGAAAACCTTTACAATAACACGGAGTGTATCGCTTATCTTGAGTGGTCAAGCCCAGAGAAATGCGATTTCACCCTACGAGGGGGAGGAACCTAACAAAGGGTGAAGGATGCCGCTAATGGTGTTCAGTTACACTTACCACTCATTTGGTTGTAAATACTGCTGTGACTTTTAGCGATCGATAGGTATCCATACAGTTCTTTCTCTCAGATGCTTGTGAATGCATTCTATTGTAAGTCTTAAAAGTGTTGATCATTTTTTAAGATGTTCACAGAAAGAAATTGACTAAACTACAAAAGTGGCGTCCATTTTGGCCGGTTCACATCAAAATTAAAAAAATTATTATTCTTATATTTAGCTCGTAAAAATTTACTTTATGCACAATTTTTAACAAGAAAATAAGTGTGCCGATTTTTAGAATGCTAGAACTGGCTGTTTTGTAGGACTTATTATTATAGACATTTAGAATACACTTATACATACACTTATAGACATTTTGAAAAATAGTTAATGTGATGGGATCCTTCAAGAGCAAAATTCGGCAACTATTAATGCATTTCTGCAGTTCCTATCATTTACAAAATATGATAGTTTGAACTAAATGCCTTATTAAAAATCCATTTAAAAATATTTTTAAAAACACGTTTAAAGAACAATCACAGTAGTCAAAATATTTTATAAAAATATTAATTTATAAAACAAATATGCTGTTTAAGATAATGACTAAAACTCGAATTATATGCAATTTCGCATATATATATATACATGCAATTGCATATTTGAACACTTAATTATAGAGCATATAAATGCATAAAAGGCCTTTAATCTCATATTTCAAGTACTTTATTTTCTTTTAGCTTGTATTTTTTATATTTTAACTATTTTTTTACCCTTTTTAAATAACTAGATAAGTTAACATCGGAAGAAGCTAAACATATTTCTCATTCAACACTCAAATTACGTGAGTTACTAAGGTCATGCAAATATCACAAGAAATGCAGATAAATCCTTCCAGGATAAAATAACAAGAGACAGGTCTGGTAAAAGAGATGGAAAGTCAACTTATACCTAACGTTTTACATACGCCTTTTTCAAAGAGCTGTTATGTAAAATTTTCTGTATAAGCATTGTCAGTAAAAATGCCTAAAATTAAATCTAGTAAATTAACCCGAATAAAATCATGTATTTACAATCATAGGAAAATCTGACTACATGTGGTGTTATTATATTGAGTAATATGCGAGAAAAAATTATTCAGAAAAATATCCGATAAATCAGCGTGTAAAAACTGCTATTCACATTTCAGAGAAACAAAAACAAAAAAAGGAGAGTGGATACTCAATTATAACTAAGTTGTTTTCAGAATGGAATATCGAAGAACTAAATATCCCTTTCAATTCAAAAGATTACAAGTACTGTCCAATAATATCAGTTGATATTAAAAGAACATTTTTAGCATTAAAATGCTTTTAGATGATGAACGACAAAGTCTACGCGTCAAGAACTCAGAAAAGCACATTAGTTGGTTACAGCAATGAAATTTACTTACAATAATATGAAACTTTTAACTTGAATAATGACATAAGAACTTTTTCAGTAATAGTTTGCATGAGTTTGGATGAAATTCCCCGTTTTTAAATGCTTTCAGATGCATAAATGATATTCGAACAAAATATATAAATACATGTATTTTCTTTTAAAATTGATTACTTCTTGAATTTTAGGTGCATATTTTCATGCATATTTTGACAAATTTTAGTGCATATATTAGTTACGACATTAATGTAGTATCGAATGAGATATATCGTGTATCGGCAGTTATGTAGGGGGCGTCATAACTATCCATTGATAATAATTACGTTGTTTCTCCATATATAATTGTATTATGTTCTTCATAGAGCCTATAATGGAGTACTAAATCCAACACTGTAAACAACCATATTTGATCGTCGACCTCCCTCCCCTGTTCGAGATCATGACGACACCTATATATAAATCTTGACACTTTTTAAAAAATTTTAAATTTTTGATTTTCATAAATTTCATTGAACTGTCTGCAAAAAAATATCAATATTTTTTGTCAAAAGGCTCTCTTTTGTTTGTCCCAAGGTTGCCTTATCAGCAAGCACTATTGAGAGAGAAATTATACGCTCTTATTAAACATCGAGTTTTTGCAATAAATTAATTTTTAGCATTTGGCAGCAGAAGTTTGGATCCTTTAATCTTTATTGTTACATTATTACAAGATATTTTTAGATATATCTGATTGAAAACTGTAAGCATAGACAATTGCCATGGTTTTGGAAAGATGAGGATGACAATCAAAACGTTCATAATGTCGGATTTGATTTTCTGTTTGGACCCTATAGTACAGAGAACTAAATAGTTTAAAAATCGTTTTCGAAAATTTTTCTATGTTTACGGGTTTAAGCTTCAAATTAAAAAAAAATCCTTTTAACATAACTAGGGGTAATTGTGTCACTTTAAATGGATTATAAATTATTTTTTTAACAGACATATCCGTAAAATAACACTTAACAACTACCCATAAAATAATTATTTTGACATATGAATATCCCTTAAACAAAAATCATTCATTTCTATTGTATCGAAACTAGTCCGCAATGGATTACATATGATGGGACATTTTCATTTGTCGAGTCGAGATTCTGAATACATACCTTGACAGAAACTTTTAATTCATTAACAAATCAGATTTTACGTAACTAATGATTATTATTGCAATGGTTTGGTAAAATATGCGCTTTTAAATTTAAATTGTATATCAATTATTGTTTATCTTCAGAAGATTTAAAAAATTTCTTTATTTTTCTCAAATCCAGTTAATGTATTTTTTTCTGAAATATGTAAAATATAACTGTTTGCATGTGATATTATTATCATTAAATCTACTTCCTGTCATCCAGCATTTTAGAGATGTTTAAATAAAATTGCATTTCAGCTAGAAAGTGTTTCATAATCAATGCTTTATGCATATTAATCTTTCTTGTTTAGAATAACACAAGAACCGGAGCAGCTAGAAAGCCCAAATTTAGCTTGTCGTTGACTTTTGTGATATACATTAATTATTTGTATTTTAAACCGTATTGGGTTGTATTGTATTTTAACCTTTGTATTTATACTTATTTTGGATACCAAAAATGATGAAATGACACACTTGAACCTGTCAAAAGTAAGAGACGTGTTTATAAATGAACAACACAAGATGACTTGGGTTTGCTAAACCGACATACACTTAGTTTCAGTGCATTCATCAAGAATCATATTTTTTATGTGCTAAAATTTTTGAAACTATGAAATTTACTTACTCAGAAATGCATAGTTAATCATATTTTAATGCCTTTCTTATCATGTAGCTGAATGATCCCCAATAGCTACAAAACTGGCCGCCATGTTGGTAGTATAGCTACATGGGAACATCCTTCAAAATTTTGTGTCTCTTAAAGGTATAAAAAAAAAGTCGTAACACTTAATCAAAATGATTCTATATTTTAAATCCGATCATAAGCAACTGGTTCTAAAAGACCCAGTATGTTTCGTTGTCGCATACAAGCCTTTCTCATAGGCATTGCCAGAATCTCAGAGGGAGCGGGAAAGGGAGGGTTCAAGGAACGAATGGGACTACAATGCTGGATACTGTTTTGCCAATATGGACATCAATAAGCAAAATATTCTTCGTGCAAAGGATAAGGGAAACGTGAACAACGTATTCAATCGCTAATAAAAGGGAAAAGCAGCATACAACTGTTTCAAGGATATGCTGGATCCCCTTCGTTAGTGCTATAGAGCCAACAAGCCTGAAGTCAAAAAGACGAAATGGGCACAAACAGAAGTGTGCATATGTCAATGCCATGGATCGAATAATGTTCAAAGTCAATGATAAAACTTACATCAATGAAAAGTTGCAATATTTAATTTTTGTATTTAAATTTTTTTTATGAAACTTACAACCAGATTACTGAAAATTCTTACTTAAAGGTTTATTCTACCTCATGTAAATTTATTATCATGGGCAAATAGTAAGGATCTTAGAGTATGTGTGTGTGTTGAGGGGTTGACGATCAAATGGAGGTTGCAGTGCTGAATATAATATTTTGGTTACAATCTAATAAATTAACCTAAAAAAGCATTCATTTATATCCATCTGCCGTAATATGAATGTTATAAATAGAGAATCAGTATTATGTAGACCGGTGGTTGTCAACTTTTTATGCGTGTGACCTATACCGTTAAAACACATCTACTCTCTTAATGCGCATTATATGCACCAATAAAATATAGCTTAAGACCCTACAAGAGCAATTTATAATTTTATAATTCGAGGATAGATCAGATTCAGAACTGTAACCCTCATTTGATCGTCTACACTCCCATAGACTATTTTTGGGATCCCAACATGCCCCATGCCTATGATAGGAAGTTTGCATATAGAAGGAAAAACATTGCAATAAGAATTTTCAGGAATCTGGTTGTAACTTTCATAAAAGAAAGCAGTTTTCTTTTAAATCCAAAAAGAAAATGTTTCACCTTTACCCTGCTACAAGTTTTAGCATTAATGTTTGGCATTATTCAATCCACGACTTGTGTAGATATACCACTATGTTTCTCCTATTTGTGCATATTTTGTCTTTTTTATTTTAAGTTTGTTGGTTCTTTAGCACTGACGAAGGAGATTCAGCGTATTCTCGAAACAGTTGTCAGCCACACTTTTATTTTATTTTTGTTTGAATATCTTAGCTTTGTTTTCCCAATCCTTTCCACAAAGTGATTGTGTTTTCTTATTGGTATAAGGAAGAAATGTGAATAACAATTCAAAAAGTTAAAAGTTATAAAAGAAAAGCGAATTCTTTTTTTAAAGTTAAAAAAAATATTAAAACTATTTCATAATTTGTTATTAAAACTATTTCATTACTCAACCGTTTATATTTGAAACGTGAAATTCCCTCTACTCCTTTGTTCGTAACTCACACATTATTGAAAAATTAAATTGTACGGAACTCGTATGTTGCAAAATTTTTCTTCATATGTACTTAAATCGCAAGAAATGGCACAAAATTTTAGTTCTGCGAAAGTCGCGCGTACGGAAGTCAGCCATTACCGTATTTAAGAGTGTCCGCACCAATCTATCTCTGCACTACTCTATGTAACTGGGAACCTATGTTAAATTTTACCATCGCTTTTTCAAAGAGAAGATCTCTTTAAAAAAATCGGTATAGATAACTGGTGGGACAACGATAATCTCAAAGGAAGAGCCTCTTAAAAGGACAGGTGTATAACATATACTATCCCAAACATCTTGAACCCATTTCCTTCGATAGTAGCTCTTTGTCCATTCCAAATCCTATTATTTTACGAACCCTGGTTGAAGTCGGCTGAAATCCACCTTCTAGGTACAGTATCGCACAATAGACAGCCCCTTTATCCGTAGGCTGTCGGTCAAAGAAAAAAGAGGGACACCTTGGAACAGGAAAGAAAGGACTTCCAGAAAAAGGATTTTTATTTTAGACACATCATCCATAATATCCTGATTCATCTAATATACATCAGAATGTTTCTCAAATCACGCGTTTCTTTTTTCAAATAATTAAATAAAACGAAAAGAATAAAAAATTATTTGTTTAGTATATGACTTTCTCTACAGATTAACAAATCTCTATTTTGTTGGGAGAAATAACACAATCTAGTGCATGTTTACAATTAGAACTCACTAAAATTAATAGACTTATTGCAGTTGCTAATCAAAAAAATATGCATAAGAAATCTCATGTAAATTGCTTTAATATTTCGTTAGATATTGTGCACTCGGTGGAAAAGTAAAATATATAATATCTCGAAAACGGCCCATGATAACTACAAAAAGATAATGTCCAATAATTATTGGTTAACTGTATTTAAAAATAATTTTGTCATAAGATAATAGTTAAATATTTATTGTTTTGAGTTTTCTCCATTTTGGATCAAAAACGTGTAATATCCCAAGAACAGCGTAAATTTCGGTACTAAAAGTTGTGTCATGGGCTTTTAAATACAGAATTATATGTAAAGGAGTAATTTTTCCCAAAATATAATTATGTTTTACTATCCGTCGAAAGTTATTAATCCGTTATAATTTCTTTGATCTTGTATTTTTCAGATTTTTTTTCATTACCTTAAATATAATAGGCCTATTGTCATGAGGGGATTTTTATGTTGAATTTATTTTTTGTTTTCAGCCAGTAATTTAGTTTTGACAGGTTCTAACGCTATTATTATTATTTTATTACATTAGGTGTTTCATTTCATTGATTCTCTAGTATGTTCATGCTTAATTACATAGGTATAAAGACCATTTCTTTAAAACTATTTTACGATGTAGACTTTATAGTTAGTTTTTCATTAAATTTTCAACAATTTTTTATGTGAGTAAAGTTTTCATAGTTGAAAAGCCGAAAATACTGGAGTCTCAGATTTGAAAATTGCAAATGTCGAGATATTCGATATTAATTTTGTCCCGGAATTAATTGCCTAACACTTTTCTTGTTAGTTTTCAAAGTGCATGGACATGTCGTATATTAATAATAAAGCCAATTAGTAACTTTAATTCTTCCAAATATTTAACATAGTGAATTGTATGTTAATTTATTCCTTCGTAACATTAAGATAAAACTCCTGCTTATTTAGAAAGCAGTTACTTTTAAAGTTGCAAGAATTTCAAGTAGTTAAGTGCCATCGTGAAAATATAAATAAATAAAATGTCCACCTCTAATCGTAAGGTAATGTTTCATCAGAATTTTACATTAGCATTCAAATATCCGAAAACATTAACATTTGTTCTTAATTTATTATTTTTTAAATGTTCATTGCATCTTGTACACAAGTACTTCTGGACCCAAAAAGTTATATGAGAATTTATATCAATAAGTTGTGCATATGAATTTATTAAAAATGTAAATTTTAATATAAATTACATTTTAGAGCAGATTAGAGGTTTATTTATGACAAATTAGGCCGTTATGTATCAAAATTTCTGTATCAAGTGAAAACTAAAGTGCAATGCTGATTTATGGCAATATAACTTTTTTTAATAATTTGGAATTCTATATATAGAGAATTTGCGGAGAATTTAAAAGAAATGGTCGGCTCTATTTCTAGTGCATGACCTTTCTGTGTAAACACATCCAGAGATTTGAAGAAGGATCATGAGATGTTGACAAGCTACTGGTGGAAACAGAGCTAAATGCCTAAATTAATGCTTAGGAAAGGTTATGAAAGTAATGGGGATAATACACATAAAAGCAGTAGAGTTGTTACTCTCCCGACCTCCCCCACTCCCCTTGTCTCTATGAAAAATTTTATTAATCATAAAATATATCTTGATCAATTGGTCATTCAATACATCAAATTTGCATTAGGTGATATTTTCTTTTGTTGCGTTCGTTTCAGATTCCATTCGTGTCACTTTACATGCACTCGCTTCTAGTAATACTTTGCTTGTATTGAGAATACTGGTGCTTAATATGGGTAATAAAATGTTTTGTATGTTTCGAACTTCGCTTTCGCTGGTTATAGAGATTCTAAAATCTCACATTCTTCCGAAGTAGCGTATTTTTCGAAGACTTTGATCAAACGTGAAGAAATTTATTAAAATAAAAATTGTTTCAAATCGCTATTGAAAAGAAACTGATATTATATATTTTCATTAATATTAACATTGAACAAATTAAAGGTGTCAACCAATTTCGGAGGCAAAAAACAGCCACCTTTCGTCAAAGAAAAGACTGAGAATTCATACCAACAAAATTATTGCTAAATGAAAATTGGAGAAAATGAAAAGAAAGAAACTAAGAATAATGTAAATAAACAAAAGAAGGATTAACTTGCTCATGACCAAGAATACAAATTTAAGTACGCCATGATGGAATAAATATAAAATAATCTGTTTCGGAAAACTCATTTTGAGTCCCATCATCAACTAATTAAAAAAATATATAGGCACAAACAATTATAAAAATACTTATGAATAATCGACTAGAAAATTGTGTACTATGTACTAAAAAGAATATAAAAGAAACAAACAACTTCAAAATGTTGAAGAATTTTATGTACCGGTGTCAAAAAAAAAAAAATAAATAAAAATTTCAAATCTTAAAAATTTAGTCCTGCTTGAAACTTGTCATTAGAAATGCAAACTAAGTGATCCATAGGGCAACCTACATATTTGCAAAACAAGATTACAGACTGATTACAGACTGCCATTCAGCTGAAAGTGATAGAAGATAGCACAAGACTATTTTCTTTTACTCAAAATAAATAATGTAGTATACAGTATATAATTTATCAAAATATTTGAAAATAATTTTAATTTGGGTATCAGTTTCCATTGCTAAAGTAAAAAATAAATAAATAAAATAAAATAAAATACATGATTTTATGAAGATTGAAACTAAGGAATCTCGGTCTCCTCTTCAAACACGCAGCTCGTATATATGTTAAAGAGTATACTTTATTTCATGTATTGTTTATTTTATCAGCATATTTATACAAATAATATTTTTAGCACTTAAAACATAAACACTTAAACACTTAAACACAGTAAAATATAGATTTTGGAAAGTAAATGCAGTTGAGGTTCTGGAAAATCTTGAGCCCCTCCTTCAATTAACAGCTTGAACAAAATACAAAGAAATATACCATATATATATTTTATTGAAATTTTACAAAAATTTTGCAAATAATTCTAACAGTCTAGAGGACTTTTCGGTAGCTTAAATTGACTTCGATTTTAATTGAACACGGAAATTAATTTTATTTTCAGAAAAATGGAAATAGAACAAGAAAGATCAATCAAGCATAAATCCTTGATTACGAAACACTTTCCAACTTCAATGTAATTTTATATAAACATCTCTAAAATGCGATACATTCCTCGGCAATACTTTTAAAATTATCACAATACTACATTAATTTATTATCTTTGAAAACTTAAAACGTCATCGAAAGAAATGAACTTCATTTAAATGACGGTATTGAAATATAAATTGCCTGGTTTAAACATCTCTAAAATGCGATACGTTCCTCGGTAATATTTTTAAAATTATAATACTACAATAATTTATTATATTTGAAAACTTCATCGAAACACAAATGAACTTTATTCAAATGACGTCATCGAAATATAAATCGTCTCTATATAAAAGCAGCATTTACTTTATAAACATTTTTCCAATCCTTTCATTCATCACAATACTATAACAATTTATTTTATTTAAAAACTTAAAGCCATGGGGGTACAAGTAATTTAACTCTATGCTTAAAAATTCATCGAAAGCAGCGTCTGGTTGGTTCTCTGTGTAAAATCAATCAATGTTTCATTCATATCAGCTATATTGCAGACTCCATGAGCTAAATAATTTTGCGTTAAAGAAATTCAGCAATTCTTATACAACTCTTTCTACATCTTTTAGTGTTTACATTTTCCATAAGTGAAAATTAGGCTTCGTTGCAGAAATAATCAAAGTTTGATAATGATTTAAACTCAAATATATTGTTATTGCGTTGTTTCAGTATGCAGATGCACAGAATTTAAACAAAAATAAAGTGGTTTTAGGACGGATACAACACTAAATATGAATTAAAAGAACTCTAAAAATCACGATTTTGATACGAGATGGATGCCATATTTCATTTGGAAGTGGGTCACGTGATCTCTTCATATAATGGTCACGTGATCACTTCATATAAATGGTGTAATTTTATTATTTTAATTTTTATTTAAAAAACTACTGTATATATTTTGCTGAAATTTCTTTATATATTTTATGGAATAATTTGAATATTTGCTTCAATTTTCGAAGCAATTTGTGAATTTTAAATTTGCTTAAAAATGTTTGAAAAATTAGGTCCCACAAGGTTCAATGTATTTCATTTTTTCAACCCGGGTTCAATCGAAAACTAATCAGGTGATATTATTTATTTATATTCCCATAGGTTCCACAGACCGTCTGAATAACATACTAAAATTTCATTTTGATAAAGTCATTTTTACGGCAGTTATCGTGCTAACACACAGACAGACAGAATGAACAAAGTAGTAAACACCTTTCAACTAATAAATAATAGATAATTTGGCATCACGTCTGATGTTATAATAGCAAAAATTAAGCACGTATCCACAACAGAAAGTCTTTATTTTACTTCCTATAAGACGTACAAATTTTTTTTAAAAAAGGGCCAGAGCGCTTTCGAGCATAAGTACGCTTTTTATCAGTGGCTACATGGAAATAAAATTTGAATCGTTCATATATATAGACCAGATATAGCGACAAAATTTGCATAAATACAATTTACAAAATAATCTACATTTAGGCAAGGATAAATCAAAAACTATAAAACAATTTTTTTAGAGTTTCAAAAATTCCAACAACAAAATAACAGCATAGTAAATTGCAATTTAATTACAGAAATCGAAAAAAAAAAGGGGGGGGGGGCAACCAAGCATAATCCCAAAGATGGGGGATTCATCTTTGGGATTATGCATGGTTGCCCCCCCCCCCTTTTCGATTTCTGTATTTAAATTGTAATTTACTATGCTGTTCTTTTGTTGTTGGAAATTTTGAAACTCTAAAAAAATTGTTTTATAGTTTTCAGTTCATCCTTGCGTAAACATAGATTATTTTGTAAATTGTATTTATGCAAATTTTGTCGCTATATCTGGTCTATATATGAACGATTCAAATTTTATTTCCATGCAGGCATTGATGAAGAGCATACTTATGCTCGAAAGCGCTCTGGCCCTTTTTTTAAAAAAATTTGTACGTCTTATAGGAAGTAAAATAAAGACCTTCTGTTGTGGATATGTGCTTAATTTTTGCTATTATACCTTTCAACTAAGTGGTAAAGTGTTAAAAATGAACTATTTTAGAAATTTTCGGCTTTATGTCATACTTCATTATATTGAGATACTTGTCTTTGATGTTTACTATGCTACTGTTGAGTTTATTCTATCTACTATTAAATTTTTTTTCCTCTCTCTCAATGAATTCATCTTATGAGAAAAATGTGATAGAAACAAGAAAGATTAATCTTGCATTATTATGAAGCACTTTCCAACTGAAATGAAATATTAGTTAAACATCTCTAAAATGGGATACATTCAGCGGTGATATTTTTCAAATTCTCATAGTCCAATAATTTTATTTTACTTGGAAAATTTGAACTTCAACAAAGAAGACAATGCTATGAAATCGCTGGCGTCTCTAAGTAAAATCAATGAGTATTCCATTCATATCACTTATATTGCAGACTCCAGAGCTAAATAATTATGCTTTCAAAAATTAAGCAATTCTTATACAACTCATCTTACAATTGCTTGTTTGTTTACACTTCGATTACGTTGAAATTAGGCATCATTATAGAAATAATCAAAGTCCAGTGATCATTTAAAATCAAAAATATTGTAATTGTGTAGGCACAGAATTTAGAAACAGACATAATATGCAAAAATAAAGCAGTTACAGGACGGATGCACAACTAAATATAAATACAAGAAAGATCAATCATGCATAAATCATTGATTATAAAACAATTTCCAACTGCATATTTATTCAAGCATCTCTAAAATACGATACATTCAGAGGCGATATTTTTAACACTTTACAACATAGTTGAAGAGCTTTATGACTTTGTTCATTCTGTCTGTCTGTTCATTCGCACGATAACTGCCGTAAAAATAAATTTATCAAAATGAAATTTTAGTATGATGTTCAGACGGTTTGTAGGACATATGGCAATGTAAATAAATAATAACACCCGATTAGTTTTGGATTGAACCCGGACTGAAAAAATGAAATACATTGAACCTTATGGTACCAAATTTTTCAAACATTTTTAAGCGAATTTAAAATTCATAAATTGCTTCGAAAGTTTTAAGAAATATTTAAATTATCCCATAAAATATATAAAAAAAATTTCAGAATAAAAAATAATTTAAAAAATATATTAAAAATAAATTAAAATAATTACATCCATATTATGAAGAAATCACGTCACCCACTTCAAAATAAAATATGGCATCCATCTTGTGTCAAAAGTTTTTTAAAGTTTTTTTTAATTTATGTTTAGTGTTACATCCATCCTAAAACCGCTTTATTTTTGCGTTTTTTCTATGCATCTGTATTCTGCTCCAACACAATTACAAAATTGTTTAGCTTAAATGATCATTAAACTTTGATTATTTTTACACCAAAGCCTAATTTTAACGTATCTAGAATGTAAACACATCAAAAAGTAAGATGAGTTGCATAAGAATTGCTGAATTTTTTTAACGCAAAATTCAGTTCTGGAGTCTGAAATAAAGCTGATATGAATGAAATATTCATTGATTTTACATACAGATGCAGACAATTTTTTAGAATTGTTTTTTCTGATGAAGTTTTAAGCATAGAGTTAGAAAGGACTTTTACTTTCATGGATTTATGTTTTTAAGTAACATAAATTATTGTATTGTGTCATGTCGCAATTCTGCGCCATGAGCCTTTTGTATTTTCTGCGAGAGAAACATCCTTCTCTCCGTTCGTGCCAGTACAGTGTTTTACTAACACTTGTTTCCATTGAAATTACATTAAAAAGCGCATTTCGTCGAGAAAGCGTTGGTTTGTCTAGACTTAGTGTCGGGCCGTGGAGCGTGACGTATTGGATGTGTAGTTGCTATGTGAGCGCGCCGTCCAATCAGGAAGAGGCGCATTTTTGCGAAGGAGAACTTGCGTGGGCTCAGAGGACCCATTTTTCGCTCTCTTGGTGCTGGAATTTTTCGACTGAAAGGTCGCATCGAAAGTTTTGTCTAATTTTTAGACAAAAGGCTTTGGCCAAAATGGCTTGCCGTTCATCTGGAGCTGAAGAAGAGGAGCCTGGAACCTTTCATTAATTATCCTGATGCAAATTTATTCTAAATTATATTTTTTTTATTCCAGGAACATTCCGATGACGACTCTGGAAATTGAGAGCGTAGAATGACGGTTTTGTTTAATTCGAGGCATTGTATACGGAGGTTCGGGTTCTAAGGATTTTGGAATCTACGTTGGTTTCGCCCTGTGAACTTTTTGAATTACCAGCTAAAAAACCCGTGATATTTTGATGCGAAACGGAGCTCCAAAAATTTGTTAATCTTGTATCAAGGTAAATTTTCTTTTTCCGGAAACAATGTTTCCGAAATGGCACTGGCATGATGAAATTAAAATTAATAACTAAAATGGCTCATATCAAAATATTTAAAGTTAAATTGGGAAAAGATTTAAGATCGTATGTTTATACATAAATTGAATACTTGTTATGCAACATATATATTTTTACCAGAGCATTGTTGAGTGTGTCTAATAAGTGAAGCTCTGAAGTTTTATTTATAATTGAAAGTAAAAATGCAAATGTTGAATTCTTTGAAAATCTAAAAATAAATTAATATTTAAGTTTGTGTTAAAATGAGCCTGTTTTATTTGTGTCTGCATATTTTACTTTACTCATTGTACATCATTTAGGATTAATTCTCCTAAACTGGGAACTCCTTTAAATCTTGAACCTGGTGTTATTGCTGATACATTTTTGATAGTAAACATGTTAAATTCATGTCTCTTGGGCATTTTGAAATTAAGTTCACAAGTTGTGGGTGGTGGAGTCAGTAGGTGCTGTTTGTACTGACCCAGCTCCCACAAATTGGTGCCGTATCCCTTCCCAGAGTATTACAGTGAGTGAAGTATAAATTTATGAAAAAGTGCAAATTTTTTTATTGTGATTATATATTGCAGTAATAACATGTCGAAGTAAGTGGAAAATTATTTTGTGGTGCAAAATATTTGAGTTTAATGGGCATGAAAATTTTTGTTTATGTGTCATAAAGTTGAAAGTGCAAAAAGCACAGAAGCCCATATGCACCTGATTATATGTGTAATTGAAAAATATTTGTTGCATATATTTCTCAAATTCATATGTCATACACACAAAATTTTATGTGGAAAAAGTAAATTTAAAAATTTCAAGAACACATACATTAACTTAAGTGCACACATATTGGTCTCTTGTTGCTGTGCTAATGCAAATATATTAAAAAGAAAAGGGAAAATTTTTTTTCCTTGACATGTTTCACATACAATTGGTTGCTCACCTATGTTGACAGAGGTGATTAGTCGTCCAACACTAACTTGACTCGACACTGTATTATCAATACAAGCTTGAGTTGACAGATTCACATACACTGATTGTATATCAGAATTACTGGCATTTATCACATACAAATATCATAATCAGTGGCCACAGTCATCAGTGTTTTGGGCTTACTGATAGTTATAAAAATCAGAGTTGTTGGCACATTCACATACAATATTGTTGTTTTTCCTACTATTACTTGGCTGGACACTGCATTATCACACAGAATTCAGTGGGTGTTTTCTGACATTATCTTCACATACAAATTATTTTGCTGGTTGCAAAAGTGCTGGCAACTTCACAAATATTGTGTTTCTGACTTGCTCTTCACAAGAACTGTGTTACTCAATGGATCAAGTCAGATTCTCTTGTTGATCACATATTGGTGAAAGTGAAATCATTTTTCCACAATAAACTGTGTTTCGTGATAAATTTGAATCTATTTGGTGAAAAACCTTGTGAAAAAAAAAAAAAAAAAAAAAAAAAAAAAATGCCTAAATCTAGAAATACGAGAGCAAGCAGGAGTAGTGACTCCTCTACACAACCTGGTTCACGAAACCGTGTGCCTTCGGTGTCTCCGCCACGACTTTCTCCAAATTCTGGCAGATCAGCTTCCGCTGTCAGAGACTCTAACAAAGTGAAGGTCGGAATTGGATCACAGTTCCTTGGATCCATTCCAAGTTTTGCTGGCAATGCAAATGAATCTTTTCACGAATTTTTGGAGAAATTTCTTCTGGTTGCTGAACATGCCGAGTGGTCTAATAAAGACAGAATTTTCGTTCTGAAGTTGAAATTATCTGGTCGTGCAGAAAGACTGATTAAATCTATCCCGAAGCTAAACCAAAGCACGAATTTTTCAGAATTAGTGAATACACTCAAGGACAATTTTATGAAAAAAGAAAATGTTGCCAAAAATGTCGCTTCCCTGGTAAACTGTAAACAAATGACAGGGGAAAGTGTTCGTGATTATGCAAATCGAATAGAGGCTGAATCGTATGTTGCCTTTCCGCAAGATGTTGTGTCTGATAAGGAAGATTCCTTGAGAACTGCTATTTTGCTCAACTCTTTTAAAAAGGGGTTAAAAAGCCTTTTTAGAAAAGCCGTCTTATCTGCAAATCCACAGTCATTTGAAGCTGCGAAAGAAATAGCCATTCTGGAAGAAGAAGTACAGAATGAAGAGCTGGAAGAAATGACAGAGGACATAAATACAGTGAGAATTGAAAAAGACACTAAACAGGAAATTGAAGAGTTGAAGAATAAATTAAATTTAAAGAAGAGGGAATTTGAGAAATTAAGAAGAAAATTTAGTGAAAATTCAGAGAAAAGGAAGAAAAGACTGAATGAAATAAGAGAAGATCTGGAAAAGAGCAATTCCAGTTTTGAAGATTCCTTCTTGGATACGCCCTCTACAAGCAGATACAATGAAAATGAATTGGAAGAGGAAGATTGGGAAGATATTCCAGTAAAGAAGAAACATAAACCATCAACATCTTTCAGAACTTCTACACCATCCAAAAGATCTGAAAGTAGAAACCGTTTCAGTCAAAGAAGAATTCCAGTTGCCTCACAGGAAGAAGAGTGGTACGTTAAAAGTCCATATCAAAATTATTCTCCAAGAAAAAATTCCTTATTCTTTAGAAGACCTTTTCGTAACAGTTCATATAGAAATTCAATTTTCCACAGAAGATATTTTTCAAATTTTAGAAATTCCTTTGATAATTATAAATCACAAAACTTCAATAATTTTGGATATAGAAGAAATAACAGATACTTTAATAGTAGATTTGGTAATAGAAGACAATTTGGAAGACAGAATTTCAGAAGACAAAATTTTCAATCTCCACTAGTTAATAGACGAAATTCTGAAGTTAGTTTTATGACTGAAAGCGAGACTCCTTGCCAAAACAATTTTCCTATTATTCAAGTTTTTGTTGAAGATGTCACACTAAATGCCTTAATCGACACTGGAAGTTCTATAAACATTATCTATAGTGATGCTTTACACAAAATCAACCCGAGAAAAGTACAATTAAAACATACATCCACTATTCTAAGAGGAATCGGAAGTCAGAACATTTTGGTTGAGAGAAAAGCTTCTTTTCCCATGATCATTGGAAATGAAAGAGATGTGATTGAATGCTGCATTTTAAATACACCTGCCCCAGGAAGGTACAACATGATTTTAGGAAGTACATTTTTACATGAGAAACAAGTGACAATTACTTATAGACATAAACGTGTGAATTTTTTGTACTGTAGTATTCCCTTTACTGAATTTACCGAATCACAAAGCTTTACTGTGATTTCTGATTATGTACAATTTAAACCAGACGAGAGTTATGCAATAAGCCATGATTTTGACAGAAGAAATTACAATTTTACAAATGATGTAGATTATAGATTCAAAGACACAAATTTTTCAAGAAATTATGAAAATAGATGTAATAATGGATATTTATTCGAACAAAACAATTTTCACAATGAATTTAGAGACGTTGATTTTAGAGATTTTGATGCAAATGGAAATGAAAGGTCAAATTATGAATGCGAAAATGATTTATATGAAAGACAGATGAATGACAATGTATATACAGACAGATTTTTGACAAAAGACAATACCAGTAACAATGAAATATCTCAGACAGATTGTGATAAACATGATGAAGGAAGTTCACAACAAAATCAGGCAATAGGGATTGCCAAAGCTTTCAACAAATGTGTTCTAAAACCATTTTCGGAAACTTTTATTAAATTAAAAAGAAATTACAAAATTGAAAAAGACACGACAATTCTGCTTGAACCTATCAATAATAAAGAATTTTCTGCAAACAAAATTTTTGTAGCCAGAAGTATCCACAAAATTCCTGAAAATGACTTTTTGTATGCTAAAGTTGCAAACCCATCTGAAAAAATTGTTTACATTAACAAAGGAATGAAATTGGGAACTTTCGAAAACATCCATGAATCTGAAATTGACATAAATAATAGAGTTGATATTGAAAACTGTATTGAAGAAAATGAAACATTTGATGCATGGGGAGGAGATTTTGATCTTAAACATATGAACTGTGCACAAAAATCTTTGCTTTTAAAATTACTAAGTAAATATAAACATGTTTTTGCTAAAAATATGAAAGAATTGTCTGGATGCGACACTATTTTGCACGAAATTAATCTTGAATCTAACATACCTGTTAGACAGAAGCCATACCGCATTCCACACAATTTACAGAAAGAACTTTCACGCCAGGTAAACGAACTCCTTGATGCAAAAATCATTCAGCGCAGTACATCACCTTACAATACTCCAGTGCTTTTTGTTAAGAAACCTGATGGAAGTTACCGTTTGGTAGCGGATTTTCGAAAGCTCAATAAGATCACTATTGTTGAGAACTTTCCGATTCCAAATATATCGGAATTAATCGATAACTTGTCTGGAGCCTTGTATTTTTCTACCCTGGACCTAACCAGTGGATTTTACCAATTGTGTTTACATCCTGATGATTATCCGAAGACTTCTTTTTCAACACCTGATGGCCACTTTGAATGGACCAGAACCCCATTTGGTCTTAAGAATGCGCCTGCATCCTTTCAGAGACTTATGTCTCTGGTGCTGGCTGGCATATCTGGAATTTACATAGATGATATTATAGTTGCTTCAAGAACATTCGAAGAACATTTGGGAAAACTAGAAGAGATTTTTGTAAGATTAAGTAAACATGGTCTTAAATTGAAACCAAGCAAATGCCATTTTTTCAGAAAAACAATTAAGTATCTTGGATTTTTGGTATCAAATGGAAAAGTACAACCTGATACTCATAATTTGGAAGTTGTAGAGAAATTCAAAATTCCTAAATCAATTAAGAATGTGAGACAATTTCTTGGACTCACTGGATTCTATAGAAAATTCATAAAAGATTATGCAGAACTGACTTTGCCATTAACAGAATTATTGAAAACTAAGAATAATGAAAGTAAAAAGAAATTTATTTGGACTAATGAAGCTCAAAAATCTTTTGAAATTTTAAAGGGAAAACTTTTGTCAAAACCAATTTTGACCCTTCCAGATTTTAGAAAACCATTTATTTTACATACAGACGCATCAAATCACTCTTTAGGTAGCTATTTGTCTCAAGAAGATGAGAATAAAATTTTGCATCCAATATCTTACGCAAGCAGAAAGCTTAGTGAAGCAGAATGTAAATACAGTGTTGTCGAAAGAGAAGCATTAGCTGTTGTTTGGGCTACTAACTATTATAAACATTATTTAATTGGAAAACCTTTCACAATTTTTTGTGACCAGAAGTCACTAACATTCGTATTTAAATTAAAAGATCCTACATCTAGATTGGCTAGATGGATTGCATCCTTATCACAATTTGATTATCAAATAGTACATAAACCAGGAAAAGCAAATGTTGTTGCTGATTATATGTCAAGAAATGTAGATGAATGTACAAATACTATTAACAATATTCCACAAAGATTCGTGTCACAATATAAAGTTATAAATCAAAATGTTAATCAAAATTTTCCAAGTGTAAATCAAAATTCTCAAAGTTCTAATAATGTAAACAATACTAATAGTAGCAATAGAAGAGAATCAGAAATCAATTTGAATCCAGCAAATACAAATGAAGAAAATGAAATTTGTGCTGTTAATAATAATGAAAGTGAAATGCAAAATGAAAATAACATACAAATTGGTCAATTGGAACAGACATTTACTTGTCCTACCTTGCTCATAAGAATTAAGAATGCTCAGAAATCTGACCCAAGGTGCAATAAAATTATAGATCTCTTAGATAAAAATATAAAACCTTACCCACAAACTTTGGTATTTTTTAGAAAAGATGATATTCTGTGGTGTACTCACAAACACCCAAAGCGTAGACATCAAGAACAAGAAAGAGTTGTTGTTCCGCAAGAACTTGTGTCTGAAATTTTATGGTTACATCATGACTGTCCCACTTATGCACATTGTGGATTTAGAAGAACTTTAGCTTCTGTTAGTAGAAAATACTTTTGGCAGGGAATGTATTCCCAAACCCATAATTATGTATCATCATGTGAAATTTGTGTGGTAAATCGTAGCTTTAGAAATAACAAAGCACCCATACAAAGGTTTTCAAAGTCCACATACCCATTTGAGCGTATCGCCATGGATTGTGTCGGACCATTACCTATATCAAGATCTGGAAATAAATTCATATTAGTCATAACTGACTATTTTACAAGATGGCCTGAAGCATATCCCTTAGCTTCAATTAAAACTGAAGACATTTTAAGTTGCTTAGAGCACTACATGGCTCAGCATGGTATACCTAAATTCATCGTCTCGGATCAAGGGACGAATTTTGTTTCTAGAACAGCAAGATGTTTTTATAAGAAATTAGGAATAATAAAGAATACTACTACTGCCTACATGCCATCTGTAGACGGTTGTGTTGAAAGATTAAATGGTACTTTGATCAGATCCTTGAAAAATATTGCATATAACGATAAAGATAATTGGGACAATCTGATACATTTTGCTTTATTAGCACATAGAAATGCCATACATGCTTCTACGGGTGAATCGCCTGCGTATTTACTCTATGGTAGAGATTTAACAGTTCCAAATACTTTGATCACTGGATTTAAACCTCCGACATATGAATCAACATATGATTATGGAGAAGACATGAGATTCAGACTTAAAAGAACATATGAGGTAGTAAAAAGTAACTTGGAAAAAGCTGAAAATTCACAAATTTTACAACAACATAAGAAAGCAAAGATGCCCAATATTAAGGTTGGTGATTTAGTGTATCTTTACACTCCCTTTTTGCCTCAAGGCCAGTCAAGAAAACTGAGCTCTTTTAATAAAGGTCCTTTTAAAGTGATAAAACAAACATCTGCAGTGAATTTCTTAATCAGACATGTAATGAATCCCAAAAATGAACAACTGGTTCATGTGAACAGACTGACTCTTTTACCTCCAAGAAGAGAGGAATTGCAAAAATTTTCAAAACAAACTCATGAAAGTCAAAAATTGAACTCTAAGACAAATAAACTTACTCCTGTGATCACCGCTGAGAAAGACTCTGTGAAACTAAAATCTTGTTTAACAAGATCTGGAGATAAATCTCAAAACAAAAAAACTGTGAAACGAGTAAGATTTAATTTGCCAAATAAAAGGGTAAACGAAAATGCTGTTCATACTAGATCAAATTGTCGTACAAATCAAAGACAACAATATGTTCAGAGAAATAATTCAAATAACTTTGATAATAGAGGAAATGGAAGAATCATTTACAACAATAACTTTAGAAATAGTTATACACCACACCAAAATCAGTATTACATGACAAACAGAAATACACGTACACCCTATAATCTTAGGAGTCAAAGATTTTCACAATATTAAATTTTGGTTGAGTTCACAATTTTACAGAAATTAAATTTTGCAAGAAAAGATTTCATTTTAAGTTAAAGTTTATACTTGTTTAAGTTATATTTCAATATTGTCTTTTAAAATAGAATTTATGAAAAAATTGTTGTGATTTTAAAATTTATTGGAAATCTTGCATTAAGTTAAAAAAGTAAATAAGTAATTGATTTTGTGAACTATAATTTATGAATATTTATATTATAATTTAAATAATAAGTAATTTTGTTAATTAGTAATTTTGTTAACTGACTCTCCTTGGACTTTAAAATTTTTTCGAGAGTCCTGTCTTGATTGACTTTGATTATATTGATGTGTTGTAATGTAAAAGAATGTTTGATTATTTGTTTAAGTTCATTAATGAAAATAATTAAAATGGTGTTGGTAAATTTGTTGTTCCCCTAAGTAAAAAGGAGGAAAATTTTGAATATTGAAGAAAAAAAATATATAAATAAATAATGAAAAGTAAATGATTTATTAAAATAAAATTGAAAGTAAATATGAAGTATATAAAGTAATTGAAATAAATTAAGTAATTTGAAAGTGAAAATGAAAAGTTTGAATTTGAAAATTTTTGAAAATTTAATGAAATTAAAAGTTTTGAAGATCAAAAGTAAATGATCTCTTTTGAAAAATGTTTTGAAACTTTGTTGCTGAGAGAGGTGAAATTTTTGGCTGATGTGTTGTTGAAATTCTGTTCTCTTGAAATTCCATTTCACATTGTTGTTTTTTTTTTTGACCAGCAGTTTTCAAACATCTACACAAATTTCAGTTAGACATCATATTTTTATGCTGCAACCCCTTTTTCTGAAAGCTGGCTGGTGGACGCAAACATTGGACAAATCTACACGGATCACAGATGAAGAAGCAGCTTAGCAATTTAATTGTCCGAACTTTTGTGGCAGGACTGGAGTCCTGGACGACAACTTGCTCCGAGCCTACCTAGGAGGGTTGTGTTTGGCCAGGTGGGAAACTGGTGAAGCTATGAAGATGATGATGATGTTGGGATCAGCGCAAGCTGCCCAAAAATGTTTGATGATATCCGTGCTTCTGAGGCGTGTCCTGGCGTCCTGTTTCTGCTGCAATCGCTTCCTGCACGCGAGTATTTTTTTTTTTTTCTACACTCCCTTTTCTGTTGGCAACTCGTTAGTCCCCGCCGAGTTTGCTCTTTGGATGTGTTCCTGCTCTTTTACATAACTGACGTGAATTTCAGGAGAAATTTTTCTCCTCTTCTCTCTCTCGGTAGACAAATGTATGTAAATGTAAATTTTTCTTTTGTGACATGAAGTTGTCACTTGTTGAGTTATTTCAGAGTGAAAGTTGTTAAAAATAAAGTAAATGAAAATTTTAAGATAAATTAAATAATGTAAATATAAATGAATAATTTAAAGTAATTTATGAAAAGTGTGTCAGAATGAGAAAATTCTGAATTGTTTTAATGACAAAAATAAGTTGAATTAAAGTTAATGTTAAAATTGTTGAATAAATGATGAAAGGTTGAAAAATTGAAGATAAATGTAATTTAAAGTTAATATGTTGAATTTGAAAGTAATTTAATGTGAAAGTTAAGATTTTAATGAAAGTTTTGAAATGAAAAATTGAAATTGAAAAATGGAAATATTGAAAGTGACTTTGTTCTCAAAAAGTGAGACATTTTTGAATGAGTGAAGAATCTCATTTCCTGAATATGACAAATTTAATTTAGAAATTAATTTTCAAAATATTTAACCTTTTGATGAAAATTAAAAATAATTGTTTTGTGTCACTTGTGTGTTTGAAAGTGACAAATGTTAAATTTTTGAATTGTTTATATTGTTAAGTTTTGTAAATTCATATCATATCATATTTTATTTTTCATATCACCTGGTTGATCTCAATGTAGATGATTGAGATAGTGTGTTGTCAGGCAAATTGCCTTGACAAAATTTCTTTTGAATTTTAGTGTAATAAATGTGAATTTTTGTAAAGGTTCCTTTAAGATGTGGTGACGCCTTGTCATCCTTTTGGTTTTCTTTTGGACTTTGCCTGTGGTGATGAGTGGCTTGGCCAGTCATTCAGATCTACAGTGTTGTTGCTTTTGAGAGAGGTGAACGATCGCACTTTTCTCGCCCAAAATTTTGTATTAAATTATTTTACACTTACAGGTTCCTAAAACTCCTTGTAAATTTTGTGTTTTTGTGTTTTTGAGTGAGAGAAAAATTTTCCTCACTGTGTTCTGAAAATTTTTGCCTCCCGGAAGGGGAGAGCTGTCATGTCGCAATTCTGCGCCATGAGCCTTTTGTATTTTCTGCGAGAGAAACATCCTTCTCTCCGTTCGTGCCAGTACAGTGTTTTACTAACACTTGTTTCCATTGAAATTACATTAAAAAGCGCATTTCGTCGAGAAAGCGTTGGTTTGTCTAGACTTAGTGTCGGGCCGTGGAGCGTGACGTATTGGATGTGTAGTTGCTATGTGAGCGCGCCGTCCAATCAGGAAGAGGCGCATTTTTGCGAAGGAGAACTTGCGTGGGCTCAGAGGACCCATTTTTCGCTCTCTTGGTGCTGGAATTTTTCGACTGAAAGGTCGCATCGAAAGTTTTGTCTAATTTTTAGACAAAAGGCTTTGGCCAAAATGGCTTGCCGTTCATCTGGAGCTGAAGAAGAGGAGCCTGGAACCTTTCATTAATTATCCTGATGCAAATTTATTCTAAATTATATTTTTTTTATTCCAGGAACATTCCGATGACGACTCTGGAAATTGAGAGCGTAGAATGACGGTTTTGTTTAATTCGAGGCATTGTATACGGAGGTTCGGGTTCTAAGGATTTTGGAATCTACGTTGGTTTCGCCCTGTGAACTTTTTGAATTACCAGCTAAAAAACCCGTGATATTTTGATGCGAAACGGAGCTCCAAAAATTTGTTAATCTTGTATCAAGGTAAATTTTCTTTTTCCGGAAACAATGTTTCCGAAATGGCACTGGCATGATGAAATTAAAATTAATAACTAAAATGGCTCATATCAAAATATTTAAAGTTAAATTGGGAAAAGATTTAAGATCGTATGTTTATACATAAATTGAATACTTGTTATGCAACATATATATTTTTACCAGAGCATTGTTGAGTGTGTCTAATAAGTGAAGCTCTGAAGTTTTATTTATAATTGAAAGTAAAAATGCAAATGTTGAATTCTTTGAAAATCTAAAAATAAATTAATATTTAAGTTTGTGTTAAAATGAGCCTGTTTTATTTGTGTCTGCATATTTTACTTTACTCATTGTACATCATTTAGGATTAATTCTCCTAAACTGGGAACTCCTTTAAATCTTGAACCTGGTGTTATTGCTGATACATTTTTGATAGTAAACATGTTAAATTCATGTCTCTTGGGCATTTTGAAATTAAGTTCACAAGTTGTGGGTGGTGGAGTCAGTAGGTGCTGTTTGTACTGACCCAGCTCCCACAATTGTGATGAAATAAAAGTGTTTGGATGAAATATTTACTGCATTTGCATAGAGAACCAGGCGATTTATATTTTGATGACGTCATTTTAATAAAGTTCATTTTTTTCGATAAAGTTTTAAATTTTCAAATATAATAAATTATTATAGTATTGTGATCATTTTAAAAATATTACAGCTGAATTATCGCATTTTAGAGATGTTTAAATAAAATTGCATTGCAGTTGGAAAATATTTCATAGTCAATGCCTTATGTATGATTGATCTTTCTTGTTTTAATTATCACAGAACTACAGTAATTTATTTTACTTGGAAATTAAAACCATGGAGGTAAATGTACTTTCTAACTCCATGCTTAATGCATTCGAACTTTATTCAAATGACGTCATCGAAATATAAATCGGCTGGCTTTTTATGTAAAAGTAGCGAATATTTCATTCATACATTTTTATTTCAGACTCTAAGTTAAATAATTGTGCTTGCAAAAAGTTCAGCAATTATTATACAACTCATCTTACTTCTCTACATTTTACATACATTAAAGTTAGGTTTCGTTGTTAAAACAAAGTTTGATGATCATTTAAGCTAAAAAATATTTTAATTGCGTTGGATCATAATACAGATGCACAGAAAAAACGCAAAAATAAAGCTGTTTTAGGACGGATGCAACACTAAACATAAATTAAAAAGAACTTTAAAAATTTGACGATTTTAACACAAGATGGATGCCATATTTTATTTTGAAGCGGATTACGTAATCTCTTCATATAATATGGATATCATTATTACTTTAATTTTTATTTAAAAACTACCGAACATATTTTGCTGACATTTTTTTATATATCTTATGGAATTATTTGAATATTTCCTAAAATTTTCGAAGCAATTTGTGAGTTTTAACTCTGCTTAAAATATGTTTGAAAAATTAGGCTCCATAGAATTCAAATGTATTTCATTTTTTCAACCCTGGTGTAATCCAAAACTAATTGGGTGATATTATTCATTTACATTCCCATATGTTCCACAGACATCTCAACACACTAAACTTTTATTTTGATAAAGTCATTTTTACGGCAGTTATCGTGCGAACGGACAGACAGACAGAATGAACAAAGTCATAAACGCTTTTCAAATATGTTGTAAAGTGTTAATAAAAATAATTTCATCATTTGAATGTTGGATACTATTTTATATCTACTTATACAGTGAATGTAAAAGAAACTTGCGCAATGAAATTTTGCACTTTACACCAAGATTTGTAGATGGTAGTTTCATTTTTATGAAAGATGGATGCATGGTTTGAATTTTCTGGTGTCACAGAGCGAGCAAGAAAGTTTCGGATTCCTTTGAAGTATAAGAAAAGAATCTCTAACCGTATGGTATGGGTATAGGTGATGGCTCTGCGAGCCAGATACTAGATATGTTATCAGCAGTATTGTTCACGCAGGCATCTCCTAAGGGGACTATGGCCTGAAGGCATGCGTTACCTGAAGGCAGTGCTGCAGAAGTAATGGATTAGGTCTACTCTTCGAAGGGTTCCAGCACCTTATTCCTTGAAACCGGAAATGTTCGTTAATGACATCACGACATTGCATGAGAAAAATTGGCATTCATAGGATTTAATGGAAAGTTTACATTTCAAACTGAAAACAAGCTCGTGAAGGATACAGAAAATAAAAATCAAACATTTGTAACGAGAGCTCCAATTGAATTCTGTTGTTAGGGCAATGTAATTGACGTTTTCTTGACAAGAAACAATATTTTTAATGTTTCACTTGAAACTCTTTAACAGATTTTTTCAATCTGGTTGTTACAATTAAAAAGCAAGTTACAATTAAAAAAATCTGGAACGTGGAGATATATTGATGTAGGTAAAGAAAAACATATATATTTCAAATTTTGTATCCAAGTTATTCTTCTAAAATATAACGTAGAAGCACTTTAAAAGGTTTGTTTGTTTAAATTAGCAACAGCTTAATCACGCCGATAAATGTACGCTTATCTGTGTAATACTTAAACATATGCAACTTATACTTTTAGTATAATTTCGGTAATAACAATTATATTCCAATCAAAATATTGCTATAAAATATTAAAGTCCTAAAAATTAAAGATTTTATTAGGAAAGTTGAAAAAGCATTCTATCAGATTTCATATAATAATTTGATATTAGTAGGTGCATTCCTTATTATCGTGATCTCACCTCACACATTCAATAGTGTTCGAGTTGGGCTCAGAAAGTTTTGAAACCTGCTTATTTGTTAATATCTCGAATTCGAATAATCTCGAGGGAAAGAAACAGTTTCTATACAATTAATACGAGAAAGTAAAAATCTGTCATTTCAAAGGAAATTATTTCAAATAGAAGATTCGTTCCGTTTTTTAAATATACAGGATATGAAGTATAAGCATTCACGGGACTTTTTATATATATCGTAATATCGCATTGGTTAAGTCTACTTCTGTCACAATCATCATCAGGATACAAAAAATATATTTTATTTTCACATACTATTGTATAGAGTAGGTATTGTTTTGAGAATTTTCGAATTCAAAATTTTGATGGAAGATATCCAAACGGAAGACAGTTACTGAATTTGATAGTTTGATTAGATAATTTTTAAAAACAAATGATATATTAATACTAATCAAATTGTTTCTGGGCAAAAATATAATTTTGAAAAATATATAAAAGAAAAGAGGGCAAAATAAAATATTCTTTATATAATAATCCAGAAAAATTGAATGCCTTAATGACATATATTAAAATAGTTTTTATTATTATGCTGATCTGTAAAAGAAACCGAAAATATACAATTGCTTAAAGAATACGATAACCCATATGGATGAAGCAGAGGCTATGGTATTTAAATGACAGGTGTTATAATGATTTGGAATATAAATAGAATACAGTGTCTGATTACATACGCAAGTATATAAATTTATCTTTTGCTATATTAGCTGCAAAATATTCAGTAGGACGGTCGCTTTAGACGGCAGGGATAGTGCCACCCAATTTAAACCATAACCCAGTAGGGGTGACATCCACAGGAACCGTGTCCTCGTTCCTTTAACATCAACTTCTCGGAAGAACTTTCAAACACACATATTAAAAGTGCCCGTACTCTGCGTGAACAGAGGGTCAGTTTAGGCAGAGCTAGGAATCGAACTCGGGTCCTCCGAGTACAATCCCCATGCCTTAACCACTGGACTATCCCACCCCGAAGTTCATTAATCTGTCCTTCAGACCGTATGTAATACAGCAAAATCCACCGGGTTCATGAATACTAATACGTATATAGAACATTTAACGAAAATTTTGTCGTGCCAAAATAACAATTTTTAAATAAGTTAAAAATTTTTAGAAACATTTTTATATAGAAGACACTTCTCATTGCAGATACTATCCTCCATGGACGTGTTTCGCTCTTATTATGCGTTCGTCAGCAGGGAATAACAGAAATCTGTAATGATAGTACGAAACGTGACATAATGTTTGCGAGTTTCTATGGGAACTGATAATTTCAGTCCTTCCACATGGTTGCAATAACATTTGCTTGCAATTTACCTCAGGTCACACGAAGCTGCAAAGGCAAATTCCATAAAACACAAATCCGCCTATAAGGGACGTTCCCAAAAATATGAAAGACACCCCAGCCATAATTTTTAATCAATTTTATGTGGGCCATATGGAAGGACTGAAATTGTCATTGAACTGCCATTTCAGCTGACGAGCTGTAACTTCCATGCTGACGAGAGCATAATAAACGTGAAACAGGTCCATGGATGCCGGTATATGCAATGGGAGAGCCATCCTTATTTTCTGGGGCACCCCTTATAAGTGAATTTTGTATATAATACACTTTTATATGTTTAATCTGTTTTTCTCAATTTTGCATTCATTCGGTTATGTGTTAGGCCATGTGTTACAGAATGTATAATTTCTTATGTTTCTTCTCTTCTAACTACGAACGATCGCATCTTTTTTTAGGTAATTTTAGTTCACTTTTCAACTAGTTTCGAATGAAGGATGTTGCAGCACTTGTAGCGTACATATATAAATATTACACAGTTATCAGTTTTAAATACAGTGTCCTCAGTAAAAATATGTATTCACGATCCCTAATTAATAGATATACGTACCCTCATTTTCTTAGTTATTAGATATACGTGCGTTTACCCTTGGTAAGAATCTGTATATCTAATGCCAAGCATTGATATACAGGTTCTTACCCTTCATTCTTACGGTGTATACGCGTGGGCCTCATTCTAACGGTGTATATGCATCGTCCGCATTCTAACGGTATGTATGGATTGTCCGCATTCTAACGGTGTATATGCATTGTCCGCATTCTGACGGTGTATATGCATGGTCCGCATTCTGACGGTGTATATGCATGGTCCGCATTCTAACGGTGTATAAACATGGTCCTCGTTTACCTTGCAAAAATACATACTTGAAATAAAACTATTTTTAAAATTTTCTTGCCACATATGTCATTAACTTCCTCCCAGGATGCCTAAAATGTGAAAATTATATCAGAAAAATCATTAATTCGGCAGGTCCTCAGTTTGGTGGGTTCCCCGTAGCGTCCTCGTTTTCCACCAAAAACCAACCTGTGTGTGTGTGTGTGTGTGTGTGTGTGTGTGAAAGTATGTGTGTGTGTGTGTGTGAAATATGTGTGTGTGTGTGTGTGAAATATGTGTGTGTGTGTGTGAAAGTATGCGTGTGTGTGTGTGTGTGTGTGTGTGTGTCAGTGAGACTGTGGAGACGTGTGTGTCAGTGAGACTGTGGAGACGATAACTGACAAACGAATGGACCGATTCGAACGAAATATGGAACAAATATCACAATCCGTAAACACTGTAAGCCTAATGTTTTTATACGCAATCGAATGATCAGAACCCCCTAAATTTCCGAGTGAAATTTTGAAAAATCGTGAAAAAAAAAAAAAATTTTTGAAAAATCGTCAAACCGCTAATAAAGTTATGCAAATAGACATTTCTTATGTAATTTTTCATTAGAAAAAGTTTGACATAAATTTTAGAGCGCTAACATGAACCGTTCTCAAGATATTGCACATTTTTCAAAAAAATTATCAAAAAGCCATATAAAATAAAAAAAATATATTTCCGATTGAGAAACATGTTCACTTTTCATATGTAATACCATGCGATAAATTGGGTGACATCATTCTCGTGACACTAGCTCGTTCCATTCAGGAAAAAATATACTTTGAGTAATACTTTTGTATTTGAACAGCAATAGTCATTTATCTGCTGTAAGAATAACTTATTTCTCCGTCCATAACGCTTGGCGAGATGTTGGCGACGAATTTGGCGGAATGTCGCCAACTTGGTGACATTTTTAATTGTTGCCAAATTAACAAAAATCTCGCCAAATTGATAAAAATGACGCTAAATCAATGAAAATGACGACTAATTGAAGAAAATTCAACATCTTTGAAAGAATATAAGTATCTACTATAAGAATAAAAAAAATTTTAACTGTAAAAGTAGTAAATTCATTGTATTATATAAGGAAAGTCATGTGTTGCTCACTTCAGATTTTTTTTTATTGTCTTATACATGTTTATGATTATTTTACCTCATTGTTTCTTGAAAATTGGTTGGTTGGTTGATTATGGTTTAATGGCACAAGATCCAAAGAGGATATGCTGCGCCAGACATATGGTACTGAGATACATAAAATAGTATTGATAACACGTGTATAATTTAAAATAGTGATAATGTGTGAAAATACTATGGAACATGTGCAACAATGCAAATGATATGAAAAATGGCTAAAAGATTATAAAAGGTGATGTTAAAAATGATGGAAAAAACCAATGTCCAATAGGAATGGGAAAAGCTCCAAATGAGGATTTTCTCCAATCAATTCTGCCAAATTTAATGTATAAGTCTTAAAATGCTTGAAACGAAACTGTTTATATTTAGTACACTCAATTAAAATATGTTTGATACTTGCTGAGGTCTGACAACTATTACAAAAGGGTTCAACTTCTCCTAAAAGTAAGTGTCTGTGGGTAAAACGAGTATGACCAATTCGCAAACGTGTTAAAAGTACCTCAAGTTTCCTACATTGGAAACTAGTCCACTTTTGTATTACGGGCTTTACTTCATACAACTTATTACGAGACTGCTGGTTCCAGGAATACTGCCATTTGTCATATATATTTTTCAAAATGAATGGTTTGATGTCAGTTAAAGGGATTGTCAGGTTTAAATTTTGAGTAGCTGATTTAGCAGCAATATCTGCCAACTCATTTCCTCTGATACCAACATGTCCTGGCACCCAACAAAATTCAGTATGGTATCCCTGTACCTTTAGACGATGTTCATACTTAAGAATATCAGAGGCAATAGGGTAATTCATAGCAGTCCTAGATGATAAAAGTTGTAGCGAACTCAATGAATCGGTATAAATGATGTGCTTTTTGGAAATTTGATGCGATATGAATATAAGACTCTGGTATATTGCCATAATCTCAGCAGTAAAAATAGAGCAAGATGCATGCAGTTTAAAAGATTTTATAGTATTTTTAGATACATAAGCCAACCCTACGTAATTGCCAGCTTTTGAACCATCTGTGAAAATAGGAGTAAACTCGTTGTAGAGATTTCTATGTTCAGCAAACAGTTGCAGATAAATAGTCTGATCTGTGTTTCTCTTAGTAAAATTACTAAATGGGTTGAGATATATAAAATCTGGAACATGCCATGGAGGTGTTTCAAAACACTTTGTTTTCCTTATATTTACATCTACTTGTGGGGTTATTGATAATATATTTCGTATCCGCTTGCCAAATGAAGGAATGCATGAGGGTCTGTGGTCGTAGAGTCGATCATAATGCTCATCTAGAATTAGTCGTTGCAGAGGGTGGTTCTGTAAGGACATGACCCGATAGTAATAATTCAGCATCAACTGTTCACGCCTGAATTCTAGAGGCGGCTCATTGCAGTACACATATAAGCTTTGAACAGGAGATGTTCTAAAGGCACCTGAACATATACGTAATGCCTTATTATGTATTGTGTCCAGTTTCTGAAGAACAGATGTTCGTGCACTCCCATAAACATTGCATCCATAATCGATCTTGGAACGAATAATGGCCCTATATATACGTAGCATTGAAGTTGTATCTGCACCCCATTTCGTATTTGACAGAACTTTTAAAATGTTAATGGCTCTCTCACATTTCTTTCTCAATTTCTGAACATGGGGTAGGAAGGTGAGTTTTCTATCGAACCAGACTCCAAGAAATTTCACTTCATCAACAACAGAAATTTTAGTATTCTCCATGAAAATCTCTGGAGGTAAGTGTAGACCTCGTTTTCTGGTGAAGTGAACGCAACAAGTCTTTTGGATTGAAAACCTGAATCCATTTAGATTAGCCCATTGCAGAATGCCATTTACTGCAGTTTGACACTGTCTTTCAACAGTGCGCATATCATGTGCTTGGTATGAAACTTGCAAATCATCCACATAGAGGCTTTTATGAACTGATGGTGGTAGATGGTTTAAAATACTATTGATTTTTATGGAAAATAGAGTCACACTCAATACACTTCCTTGTGGCACTCCCTCCTCTTGTACGTGAGGATTTGAAAGAACAGTACCAATACGAACTTTGAATGTCCTATGTGCTAAAAAGTTTTGTATAAAAATGGGAAGATTTCCTTTTAAATTAAAATCAAAAAGGTCCTTAATAATACCATAGCGCCATGTGCGATCATAGGCTTTGTCAATATCAAAAAATATTGACACTAAATGATTTCGCCTAAGGTAGGCAGTCCTGATCTGGGATTCCAGAGCAATAATATTGTCAGAGGTAGATCTTCCTCGTCTAAAACCACTTTGATGTGGAGACAAAAGTTTATTTGTTTCAAGGAAATAAACAAGTCGGGAATTTACCATTTTTTCCATAATTTTGCACATACAGCTTGTCAAGGCAATGGGTCGGTAACTTGAAGGACTTTTGGGGTCTTTTCCTGGTTTTATAATGGGTATGGTGATTGCTCTTTGCCAGGATGTCGGAAACTTAAGTTCCATATAAATCCTGTTGTACAGATATAAAAGGTTCAATAAAGACTCGTCAGAAAGGTGTTTCAGCATAGTATAATGGACACCATCTGGCCCACTGCTGGTTCCCTGAGTCTGTGACAATGCTGTAAGAAGTTCAAACTTTGTAAACGGAGAATTGTATGGCAAGTGTTTGGCTTGTGAGAAGACAATTGGTTTCCTTTCTGATCTGATTTTATGTGACAGGAATGGTTCTGAATAACTTGCTGAGTTTGAAACATCTGCAAAGGCTTTGGCTATTTCATTTGCTATTTCTGCGGGAGAGCTAATAATTGAGCCATTACTATGTATAGCAGATATAAGGTGGTCATTATAGACACCTGAACACTTTTTGACCTTTTCCCATACTTTCTTGCTGGAAATGGAACAGTTTAGTCCACTGACATACTCCTCCCATGACTCTCTTTGTCTTTGTCTGCGTATCCTACGAGCAACCGCTTTTGTATATTTAAATACAGTAAGATTATCAGTCGTAGGATACCTTCGAAAATTGGCCCAGGCTTTCTTTTGTTTTTTGTATGCCTCACGACATTCTTCATTCCACCAAGGAAAGTGATATTTGGAAGTTTTTCCAGAATTCTTAGGGATTGTATTATCAGCAGCCTTAATCAAGAGATTTGTAATATTGTTTACAGCTGTATCAATGTCACAGCTCTGAACTGCGTCATCAGCTATCACAGCTTGGGAAGTAAATGTTAACCAATCAGCTTTCGAAAAGATATATCGCGATGGTTTCACAGGTGATCTGATTTGACTGTTAAAGAGAACAATGGGAAAATGGTCGCTACTGTGTAGATCTTTGTCGACTAAAAAGGACCAGTATGGAAGGACTGACGGGGAACAGAAAGCAAGATCGATAGTGTGGAATGTCTTGCTTGGTTGATGAAAGTAGGTATGTTCATTGCTATTTAATAGGCACAGGCTGTGATCACTAATACACTGTTCAACTTGCTGTCCTCTGTGATTCATGTCACAACTACCCCAAAGAGGGTTGTGACCATTAAAGTCGCCCAATATTACGAATGGCGGAGGTAGTTGACCAATCAAATCATCAAGTTCCTTGCGATCAATATTATCATTTGGTGGAATATATATACAGCATATTGTAATCAATGTCTTAATATGGATACGAGCAGCAACAGCTTGTAAGTTAGTGGTAAGTTGTACATTGGAGGTAGGATAGTTATGGGAAATTAGCAAGGCTACTCCCCCAGAAACCCTACTGTTTTGATCAAAATCTTTGCGAATGCAAGTAAAATGTTTAACATTTATACTATTGTTAACTTTTAAAAATGTTTCTTGAAGACAGACACAAATGGGGTGATAAGTATTAATTAATGATTTAACCTCAAACAACTTGGTCTGCAAACCACGGCAGTTCCAAGAAACTAAAGAACCCATTATGTAGGTTTTTTCTTTTTTGGTGAACGAGAACTGTTCACCCTGGACCTATTGGATGAAGGTGGCAACACATCCGTCAACATTGTTTCGTCATCCGAAACACATAGTTGTACTGCATCATCAATATTGGCATCATTTTTTGCATCTACTCTTTTTAATGATTTTCTAGGTGCAAGTTCGTCTCTTTCATTTTTTAATTTAGATTTTTGGTTGGATTTTTTTTTGTTTATTGTAGCATATGTTTCAGTATCCCGACTGGTACTTGGTTTATTTGGCTGTGAAAACTCTGGTCTAAAAGTTGCTAAGGGTATGGCAGATTTAGGTTTACATTGAGTACTTGATGGGTTAGTAGGATTTGGACTGTCTTCGGCCACAGAGATAGGTTCGGTTTGTGTAGCAATTGATCTTTTGTCACATTGCGTGGCAACTGAAGTTGAGGATTTAGTGGCTACTGTGGCATAGGATACACCTTCAGGTGTACGTGCTGTTACTATTTTACGTGCTTCAGGGAAAGAAATATTATTATTGATTTTAACAGTTTGTATTTCTTTTTCAATCTTCCATTTAGGGCATGATCGAGCATATGATGGGTGTTCACCATTACAATTAACACACTGAAATTTTTTGGAACAATTTTCAGATTCATGTCCGGGCTCAGCACACCGGGCACATGTTTCACATTTCCCTCTGCATGCATTTTTAGAGTGTCCAAATCTTTGGCACTTAAAGCACCTTAATGGATTTGGAACGAAAGGACGGACTTTGCACATCAGATAGGCTGCTTTAATGGTTTTTGGTAAATCTGGCGAGTTAAAGGTAAGTATGAGGTGTTTAGTTGGTAAGACTTTCCCTTCTCTACGAATGTTGATACGTCTTACAGCGCACACATTCTGGTCAATTAAATTGTTCAAAATTTCTTCCTCACTGTCATAAATCAGATCTGATTCGGAAATTACGCCTCTAGAATAATTAAGTGACATATGTAAGTTTACTGTGATCTTGAAATTTCCAATATGGGTCATTTTCATTATGTTTGTTGCTTGAGCATTTGTGGTAACTTCGACCAAAAGGTCACCGGATCTTAGTTTTTTAACATTTTTTACATCACCTACATAGGCAGCTATACTTTTTTGAATCAAAAAAGGTGAACAATTTGCAAAAGTTCCTTCAGACTTCTTTATGATGAAATATCTAGCTTTTGAGGCATTACCTGATGTTACACAGCTTTGTCCCAATCCTCTGGGAGTCACATCTTTTGGCTTTGAGGATTCAGTAATCTCAACCCTCTCAGCCCAATCCATGCGTGATATATTAGGCAGAACAGCATTGTTCTCATCTGAAAAAGAGCATGAAGAACCTGAGACAGAAAGCAATCTCAAATTCTCCATGCTTGTAACCACTTATAAAAAAACCACGGTTTACTTCCAGATCGATCGGAGCCCCCGCTAGGCTCCGTCTCCCCACACTTTTCTAACGTGCCAAGTGTAACCGCCGGAGTCATTCGCAAAGCTAGATGATGGAGAGCGGGCCATAACGTGCACCTGGTGCACAGGGCCCAAGGACCAACAAAGATCCATGGGGGATTTCTCGATATGAAACACTCTCCACCATCTAACCAACGCAACCAAGGGACTCACCTCTGGAACCGTTTACTGCAAACGTTTCTTAAAAGTAAAACTACTGATGCACGCAGCTCTACCCCTTTCGCATCACACCCACATGAACCCATTCCCGAGCCCAAACGGTGTACCTTACGGCAGAGGCCGAAGAGTGGTACTAGGGCCCATAGAGCAGATGTGATGTTTACTAAGGGCTCGGCATTGATGACACCAGCAGCTGAGAGGGACAAGAAGCACAAAACACAAAAGGAGAACAAAACAAAAAGAAGGGGAAAGGAGGATAGACAAAAAATAAGAAGGAAAAAGAAAGAGAGAGTAAGAAAAAAGGAAAGAAAAGCCTTGCTAAGGTGCCTCGGGATTGCAACACCCGTATTCACTAAAGAAGTGAACCCCTGAGGGGGTTTCTTGAAAAATTAAAAATATATATATAAATTAATGTATGTAATTTGTATGTAGTTGATGTATGTAAATTTTGCCCGGCGAATATGGCCTATATTTAGACACTTGTTCGCACTTTATTTTACTTCGCAACTGATGAAGCGCATGTTAATGTCCGAGAGAGATTTGACTATCTGATTTTGTACATCATAATATGGAGATTTTTATAAAATAAATTTTTAGCCACTTTTTTGGTTGTTTTTGGTTTTAAAGTCTATCGGATGACGTATTTACTATGCTGTTTATTTATATACACACACAGATATATATATACACACATATTATTATATATATATATATATATATATATATATATATATATACTGCTTCATTTATCCAGCGGTGTCTATTTTCAATGCAGATTGCACGTACTGTAATTACTGCAAATCACTCAAATCTCGATTCTCGCAATAGAAGGCATAAACTCTTTAAAACTCACCCAATTAAAATAATCTCCGTAGAAAGATGGGAGATTAAATCTTAATATTACTTTATTAATTCTTATTAGTAAGTTTAATATTACTTTTAAATTTGAAGCTACATTTCTCTCAGGCGCTCTCGTTTCTAAATCCGAGTTTGACATATTGTCCAAAGCATCGTCTATTTGAGCTGAAAACCGTGTGATCACACCATGTTTCTCTACAGACTGATTGTAAAAAACTGCAGTATCATCGCTCACTTCTATATAATACTTGTTTAAGCCCTTATTCAGTTTAACAAGTATCTGCTTTATAGATTTATCATTATACTTAAATCTTATTACTTCATGAATTAAATATTTTAACTTTCATTATCTGAAATTCAAAAACCTTGAGCTTCTTAATTTTAATTATGTTAACTCCAGTCTTACATTCATATTGTTTTAGAAACTTTAACTTCAAACAAATCACCTGTCATAATCCTGTCGCTAGGATCAAACCATGCCAACACTAAACACAAAGAGGTTGCTAGGGCTTTAAAAATGCTCACAAATCAACATTTGAAATAGAGAGCGGAATCTCAAAGGTAAACATGCATAGAACACCAGCAACTAACTAGAACACATGAACACAGTGCTTATAACAGGAAAAGTTACTCACCACAAGTGTTGCCAGATCTAAATCACTAATTGCGTATTTACACAAAACACTTTCCGATTTTCAGAATGTAGTGTTACCTAAACTTTTACAAATTTTAATAAATTATTTTCAAAATCTAATTAGAAATTCACGTATTAAATTGCATTGTCTGATTAGATTTATGCATCGTGATGTTTATGATGTAACTAATTCAGAGTAGATTGCCAGAAAGTCCAATGGTTATAGAGGTTGGGTAAATAGTAAATTTAATGACTATATAGACATTAAACAGAATAATTTTTAGCAATAAATTCAACAATTCATTGATAACGTAGAAACTTTGAATGTAGAAACTCATATGTCTTAATTGCGCATTTGCTTAAACATTAACCCAGCCCTACACATTTTTCTGGTATTCAGAAAACAGAAAAATAACTTGATATTTTCCTTTTTAAAATAATTAAAACCTTTCTCAAACATAAGTATCAACATAATTGATATAATAAATCTACATTCATTTTATAGAAATGCAATTTCAACAATATTATTGTAAAGCTACCAAAGCGGTATCCGAAACAATTGCACTATCAAAGTTCCTACAAACTCTTTAGAGACTGTGAATCAGGAATTCGGTTACATGGCAACAAGAAACTTGAAATTCCATGTACAGTAGCATTGCGACATGGGGGAAATTTAAACGAACTGAAGTACATAATTTCTATTCAGCATTTGAGCAATAATTTCCAAACTATTCTGAATTCCAAGGGTATATAGATTTTATTCATCAATATGTGTTCTGTATAATCATTTTAAAAGTAAAAGCCTAACTGGCAGTTGATGAAAGTTTCATTATTTTAAATAAAAAATGTAGTTAATTTTTTTCTTATGAAAATAAGATGATTGTTCTCAATTTATGAAATTATTTTTACCAACATCGGACAAACGTTGTAACACTCATCAGCGTTTCTTAAAATATAATATTTATTTGATAAATTACATTTAAGAATTATTCTTAACATGTATTATAATTGAGGATCGTGTAGCAAAACAGAGATAGCTCCACTTTTGGTCGAATTCCAGATTCCAGTCAATATGTGCCCTTAACTTTTAAAAAAATTCTAAATGTGTTGGTGCAAAATGGCGGATCCTGCAATAATTGGAAAAGTTAAATCAGGTTTTTGCATGCAGTCCTTCATTGTCTGGTACACGTAGGATGCAGCTGCGGTTTTGCCTTTATTTTGCATTCATCTGGAAGACATCTTTGTTTGCAAAGGCTGGTAGTAGTGTGAGTAGAAGTGCACAGACGGGGAGAAAACCGGTTACAACCTTATTATATACATAATATATATAATAACTCTACGCTTACTGAGAACCTTCAGTGAACATATATAGAAATTTTAGCCTGGTTTAAGATTTAATTAATCAGCTGACAGTTATACAATAATCATAAATTCACCCGCCCCACCCGAAGGTATACGGAAAAGTGATGAACTCCGTCGCAACCCTAATCCAGCCGCCCTTAGCACATGCCCCCCTGTCCAGCCATCACCGACTGCATCCGACACCAGCAGGACACAGACGCCACCTCCAAGCCAGACCCCCCCCCCCAACCGCACCGATACCAAAGGCACCGTGCAGGCCGCAGGGAGGCCCAAGGCCAAAACAAACATAAAACACACGAGCCCACGACAGAAGAGAACTCATCCTCTCACAGGAATTACCAAATCAGGCCCCCTTAGCAGGAAAATAATACAATTTAAAAAAAGTGCAGCTTGTACAAAAACAAACGGCCCTCTGGCCAATAATAAACTTCCAACTAATTGAAGATTTTATTTTATTTCACAAATACTCATCCATTAAGATACAAACTAATATCCAACATTATATACAGATCTGCAAATTAAATCAAACCATCTGCATATTAAATCAAATTACTTAATTCATTTATAGCAACAGCAACAATATAACATTTATAAATACAATCTTGCATAATTACATTATACATTCAAAAAAGAGTATTATATTCTAAAAACAGAATTCTCTTATCACAAGACATGCACTATTACAATTCAGTTTAAAATTACATAAATAATGTAACATTACAATCCTCAGCAATAACATTTCTAATAATCCTAAAACATTTCAAGGATTATCTCAAAACCTTCTCCAGAATTATAATATACTTATACAGCAATATCTAGAGTCAAGAACTTTGTAATATACATCACAATTTCAGCACTATACAATGTCCAGTAATATTAAACTATGTTCTTTCTTTCCAAGGATGAGCTCGCCGGACAACCCCTCACCAAGAGAGACCCCCCTGACTCATGAACCCTTTGCGGATACCTACTGCCGTTTCAGAAGGGTACACCGCCGGGGGTGACTCCCAGAAAGTTATACAATAAGAAAAATATACTGTGTATAAGATATTATTACTGCAAAAAGGTTTTTAAATTAACGTAATTTCTTACTTTAATAAAACCAGGCGAAGGACGAAGGTCAAAGAGCCTGGCCATTAAAAAAAAAAAAAAAAAAAAAAAAAAAAAAAAAAAAAAAAAAAAAAATTACAACCGAATAACATAATCAAACTCAAATCGTGAATATGTGCATATGCTTGCTAACAATTGGTGAACGATAATAATAACGTGCGTAAATTACTCACAAAGAATATACATATATATTTTACTCACACTCAAAATTATGTTGTTTTATAATAGGCTTGTTCCCATTCGTCAAACGATAATAACATGCGTAAATTATTCACACTCGAAATTTTGTTGTTTGAAAATATGCTTTTTGCCATTTGACAAACGATAATAACGTGCATAAATTACTCATACTCAATATTATATTGTTTGTCGAAGGATGCAGCTCCAGATCTGTCTCCATTTTGAATTCTTCTGGTAGTTGTTTTCGTTTGCAAAAGTTGGTAGTATTCTGAGTAATTTCATCTGGAGGGGGGGGGGGGGGGTCTGGTAATTATGGCGGTGATCAGATTGTTCAACGAAATTCTAAAAGAGGATTATTTGTAAGAATTTTAGTTAAATTTAAGATTTAACTATGATTAGATATACTATATTGATCATTTTCTAACAGATTTTATTGAAACCTGCATTTTTTTTCCCTTTTCTGTTGAATTTTAAACTTGACCCATTAGTCATATTTTGGTGAAAAAGTGGGGGGCAGCTCAAAGTTTGTAATAATCACCAATTAGTCAGAAAAGGAAGTAATAGCTGGGAAACTACTCACATTTTTATCTTTGGGTTGCAAAAATTATTTTTACTTAGTTAAACGACGATTTAAAAAAAAAAATATTCTTAATTTCCAAAACTTGACAAAAGTGGAACTTCCCCATTCTATCTGCAAAGTTCATAATTTTGAATCTACATGGTATTTGAATATAGATAAAAAAGACTGCACAGCAACAGTTTCAAACCAAAAAGACATATTATAACCTAAAGCTAAAATGTCAACTAACACCACAGATAATAAGAATATTACTTAAGGAGCTCAATGGAGAAACTACTGCACAGGCCATTAGTGAGGATCTGTGTACGAGAACATTGTAAAAAAGTTATTTTCTTACCGGGATTTGTAAAAAGTTATTTTCTTACCGGGATTTGTAAAATGTAATTTTCTGACAAGGATTTGTAAAATGTAATTTTCAAACCGGGATTTGTAAAAAGTTATTTTCCAACCGGAATTGAATACCATTGAGTTTATACTATTGCGATATGTTTTTAAAGTTGAAATAGACCCTACAAAGGCGTCTCGTTACTGTAATGTTTAAAATTTAAAAAATGGGGGGGGGGAATAATACTCTGAACTACATTCCATGTTTCATGTATTTTTATACTATGAATTTTTATACTGTAATACCCTTGTTCATTGATAACTGGAACCTGAACAATGTCAATACCTTTGTTTGGATGTCAAAAATATTGGATTAATTAAAACATTTGTAAAAAGTGGACAATTTTTAAAAAATTAATATTAAAATTTTAAAGCCATATTAACTCTATGCAATCAGATTTGTTGCTTACATATTTATTCAAAAATATAAAAACAATCAATATTGCGTTTTCTATTAGGAATTATGTTTAATAAAATTTTATCTAAAACCATTTATATTTGTGTAATCACTTTCTCAAACCGTTTGCTGTTCTTTAATGTATTATTCGGCGTGCAAATTCCAGTCGCATATCGAGCAATTTCTACATCATGTATTACAATACTTACTAATATGTGCGCCATTGATTTGACCCATTTTAATTCTTATAATTTCCTGAGACATTTCGAGATCAGCACCTTGGTTGCATGAAAATATGTAAAACTTACCAATTATCGGGATGTGTTATTGTAACGTTAATAATGAAATCGAAAGGACAGAAATACATCATTTACCGAGTTTAATCTGGAAATTCCTCATTATTCTGGACTGTGTAAATCGTAGGTGTTTAACCTTTTCATCATACTTTATAGGCATGCAATTGAACTGAAGATCAATTGCAGATAATATAACATTATTAAATTCGAACGCAGTACTTTTCCATTTGGCAAAGCCACAAAATGGCGTTTTATTCTTAGGTTTCAGAAAATTTAAATATATTTTATTTGTTTAATATATTTTAGTTGGGTGTTTTCTTAAGTGACAAAATTCTTTTGTGAAGGAGATGCAGTCTCAAATAGTGAATTCAACAGCTTTTATTTAACATGTATAATAATATAGTATCTAAAATAAAAAAAGTTCGAATCGTCTATATCAGTATCTTTCAAACATTTTTGTTTAAATTATGCATTCAAACTGTTACTCGTCTTTTTTATATTTATGAAAAATTACACAAAATTATCACCCCGCCCGTCCAAATAGATACTCTAAGTCCTCCGGACGAGTCGGACGGCCTGGGGCTTTCACAAAATTATCACGTCGCGAAACTCCTGGAATACTTTTCTGGAATACCTGGGATTCCACATAACATACTTTGAAAAACGCTGGTCTATCTAATCAGAAGAAGTGCCCACCTGTTTCTTTATATTCCATGTTGGAAAAGTTATTCCGCAAATTTTAAACTAAACGTACCTAGAGTCAAATCTCACATGCAGCGTCTCAAGCAATACCAATGCGGAAATCTATATTGATAGTTGGTGTCGTGTCAGCAAAAAGTTAGATTGGTCCATATGCAGAGGGTACTGTTTTAGCTATATCGAGGGTTTTGTCAGAGTTTTTCCAGAGAAAGTTCATCCACCTTCTGCATGGCCGACAAAATGGCTGGACATGAAAGAATGTGTTCCGGTGTTAAGTTCAGTTGTTGGGCAATGCCGCAGAGTCGATAAGATCTTGTGCCATCTCCATTTATTTTCATTCCTCTTAGATGTTGAATACTCAGTCCAGCAAATGTTTTGGTGATTGTTTTGTTCGTACTTATTTCACAGACATGATGCTCCTTTTCGATCGATTTTTCTCTAATTATGTATCTCGCCACTGCATTTGCATCATCTAAGGTTACGAGATTTAAAGTGTCGTTGTTGAGATCCTTGGTTTCTTTAACTGAATCGTCAGCAAATATCATTTCCCTCTATTTCAACATTCCCTTTATGCTCGCATCCATTGCAAAATGCAGGTCTTCCGCAATTGGCGATTCCTCGGGGGAACCTTCTTCTTCTTCGGCCCAGACCTTCCGACCTACCAGAAAGGTAAAAGGTATTTGTTTGGACAGCCGGGAAGTGCCACCCAATTTAGACCGGAACCCAGTGGGGGAGGCATCCTCAGGGACAGTACCCTCCTTCCCCTAACACCAACCTCTCGTAAGGAGTTACGGATCCGCATGTTTAACGTGATCATACTCCGAGTGAATACGGCGGCAGTTGTGGCAGTGGCGAAAATCGAACCCGGGTTGACCGAGTGCAATTCCCACGCGCTAACCACTGGACTGTCGCGCCCCTCAGGAGAATCTGCTATCCCTAGAGGGCGCGTCTTTAGCTGGCGGATCGGGGAATGCCTCATATTTGCGCTGTAGAAAGGAAATAAAATACTTTCCACGGACCAACAGGCAGAAGTCCAACCTCGTCCGAAGTAATGACAACACTTGCTTCATGGGAAGTCATCTATATTGATGACTACCTAGATAGTCCAAGAGTGTTCTCGATTTATAGTGTTATATAACAGAGGGTGGGATATTTAAACAATTTCGAATTTCGTTTTGTGGATTAATACCACAATTGTTTTTTATAGATAATCACCAGAATTTCTGTTTAATAAAGCAGTACTTCTCAAACTTTTACATGTTAGGAACTTTTACATATTGCGAAATCTGACAAACAATCCATAACTCCCCGAAAACTGTAATCTTTTGTAACCAACAAAGCTTTATTTATGATTAATTATTATATGTATATTTTTGATGAAACGATAGAACACTTAATTTCCCTGCTTATGAAGCAAAAATTTGAACACATAGTCAAATTACTTACAGCTGCATCCTCAAAAAATAATTTTAAGACAGGGGTGTGACTGCATAATTTCACACACCAAATCAATATCCGGTATAATGTTTGAAATTATAATTTTCAGACTTTATTTCAGAGTCACTTTAACTCTTCGGTGTTACTAGGGCGCCTCTTGTGGCTTTGCGTACAATCATAGGGCAGATAAGCACCCGGTTAAATAAAAATAAATGTGCTTTCCCCCCATGTTCGTTAAACTATAAGTAATGGATGCCGCAAGCTAAAATAGTTTTGCTGTCAATTACTGTTTGAACACAATTAGAAACTTTATATATTAATATTAGGAACATGAAGGACTACATGTCAGCTCAACTATTGTTGAAAAGGTGTGTTTCTTTAGTACTCAGCAATCATGCCACCCTCTACGTGCAACATGTTTCGAGTAAAATGAAACTCTTCAACACAAAGACATCAATTTGCATGCTTCAGTTGCGACCGAAGATGAGCACAGCCCCTCACAATAACTTACTCCCAATACTAGCTGTAGATATCCTAGCCGTGAGGACGAATGGAATTTGTTGCAGCAGGCATATACAAACAGTGTTTTCAGACTCTCAGCACGTTTGCAGATAACCCTCATCGATGATTTACTTTTTTATTACCAGTAATAAGGAAAATAATGTTTTGAATAGGTATGTTGTCATAAAAGAAACCACAATTCCCCATGTTGTTTTTACGATTGGTCGATGCTCTTGTTGTCAACATACCCCAAATTCTTAAAGATTTTTTTTAATTATACTTCAAAGGAAATATCTCATCTAACATCAATCAATTCTTCCCGAACTAATAGCGCAATATATTGTTACATATGGCTTTATTGAGGAATTAAATCCATATAAGAATAGGCAACGCAATACATCACAAAAAGATCAAAATACAACAAACAAAAACAGTCAAACAACAATGAAGGGAACAAATTACAATTCAAGGAAATAAATAAACAGCAGCTATAAACAAGGAAGAAAGAGGGGTAGAGTTCGATTCAGTTGCGACAGAAGGTGAGCAGTCCCTCACAATAACTTAATTAACAAAGCAATATAATCACTATAATTATATTAACAGCGCAATATAATTATATTAACAGCGCAATATAATTATATTAACAGTGCAATATAATCAGGTTTTAAGTACTTAGCAAACAGTGTTATCCAATTATGCTTTTGGTTCTCATTTAATTTTGAGAAACAATTTTTGTAAAGTCGTCGTTATTCATCAATGTGATCAAGTATAACAAATTTAATTTAACACGACGTATAGCATTTTTCAAATATAACACTTTTCCCCCCAATATTTAGAAAATTTCTCAGATGTCTAACAGTTTTGGGAACTCCAGCAGAAGAACATGAGGGCGAAGTCCATAGTTTGAGAAACACTGTAGTAAATCATTTCAAAAAATATTATTTCAGATATATATCTGACCCAGATCATTAAATTCGGTTCAAGCTAGCTTTACTTGCAAAGGAATTCATATATGACCCATTATCAATGATATTTAAAAAATTCACTTTATAAATAATATTTTAATATCAAATTTTCTAAATGATTATGATACTGCAGAAAGTTTTGATATGATTTTTTTTTATATTTATTGTCTCTATTAAAACAGATTACTGTTCTATTTTCCGTAATATTATACAAAACGATTGGCGATTTGTCTACACTTTAAGCAATCATTTAGTATATGGAATTTCTCTCCATTAAACTATTTTACTACGCTGTCCTTTTAGTTGTCTTCATAGCAATACTCGAAGATGTCTTCGATTCATTTGTCCCATTGGAATTCCAGCAATTTCCCCAGAAACGTTAACTGAGGAATTTGGTTGCACGGAAACGTGAAACTGTTGCCACTTTGTGGAACGTATTGTAACAAATGGATAAACACTGCGTCAGCAGTTTTAGTCTTTAGAATTCCTGAGATAATCTTATGTATAAATTTCAAATATATAATTGAGCTTTTGACAGTCTAATATATATAATTCGGAATAAGATTTTAATGCTTTAAAGTTAACCTGTTTTAAAATATTTTACGGTAAAGATGTTTAAAGCATTGAAACATTAATTATTGATATAATTTTATAACCCTAGAGTATAATCTTTCACCCGATATCCGTTTTCTAGATTATAACCGTTTATAGTATTTTCCTAGATACCTGATACCCTAGATACCTGATTCCTAGATACCCTATTTCCTGATTATTGTATTTTATTTAGATAAAAATTCAAGCTGATACACTTAATTATTTAGGAGAAAATGGCGTGCCCTCTTTAGAAAATCAAAGATATTTATGCTACAATATTCTTTAGAAAATGTTCTTACGTCGCATTAACTAAACAATTGCTTTAAAGTTATTTCAATTAACAGACAATGAAACATTATTTCACTCTTTAATATTTCTGGAATTAAACTGCACATTGACGGTGCATGTGTATCTACATCACGATTACACTTTTACTTCAGTTTAAATGATAACTGAAAAATAGAAAATCGATTGTAAGGCGCGGGCATTAAAACCAAATTAGCCTTTAGTAGGTACTTTAGTTACATTACACCTCTGTGCGCCTTGCATTTAGATTCCATGCTGTTGCTCATGCTTCAAAGCTTGCAGTTGCGTGTTGACGTTTGTTTATTACTGCCATATTCATTTTTCTGGTCACATATGGGAAAAAACAAGCACTCATTTTGCACTCTTATAAATGTTTTTTTTTTAACTTTTATAAGACATTTGAACTTTTATAAACTTTGTAAACACATATCATCACGAGCCGTTCTAGCATTTCGATGCGTAGCCCATGTACACTCGTCCAAAGTATGCTCGAGGACTTTTCGTTTTACTTAATACTTCAATTTTTGTTCTCGTGTATTAATTTCTCAGGAATTGTGAAGCATTGCTACGTTAAACAATAATCTGCTTTGTATGGGGAATTTGTCCATAAAGACGGAAATGTCTGGTAATGCTTAACTAAATATAGATTTCTCACGCTGTATCTCTAGAGTCTAGACTAACAATGATTCTAATGGGGAAAACGTGAAATTTTGGTTCGAAATGTTTACAATTGGAGAAGACGCGTGACTGTAACACATCTACTCGTTTGACAGTGCAAGGCGACTGAGCCTACGTTTCTTGGCAGATGCGTGCAAGTTCAAGCTTTATCACACCTTGCCCAGTTGTATATTCCAGCTTATGCATCCTTGCAACATGAGTATGCCTATAGTTCTTGCTAAAGTTGAACTGCATGCACCCTTATTATATTTCTTCTCTGCTTACCACGTAAAAATTGAACGATTTTCGTACAAGATTGGGTTTCTGATATTTTATTCTAAATATCTGATCAGCCTAGTGGTACAAAAACCCAATTCTCGCCTTTATTTATGTATTTATTTGTATGTAATCGAAAGCAGAAATATGTCGGCAGGTTTGACATCATGTAACTAACAGTTAGAGAAAAATTGACAAGTTTTTTTGCAAAATGTTCTGGCTATTAACTATATGTATACAATATAGATATATTTACTATAATTACTTGAAACTTCCCTAAATATTCATCACCGATATATTTTATCTATCAACATTACATTGCGTCACTTTAATATGATTCAGTTCATACAGCATTTATTTCAAAGCTATCCTCGATTCATGTGTCTATTTTAAATTTTCAATAGTTTTCATAGGCGCTAAAGCAAGAACTTGTTTATTTGTTATAAACAAATTGTTACCCCCTTACATGTTGTGTGAATAAACTGTGGCCATATGTTACATGGCATTGTAACATATGGATAATAAATTTTCTAAGCTTAAAGGTTTTTCTAGCAATTAATTAGACATTTGTATATTTACTTTGTAATATGAAACCTCAAATTTTATTTATCTACATGCGGGTCATATAACAATTTCAGAAATATGTGCGCACGATTATAGAAACTCGGTACCACTATTTTATGTGAAAATAAAACTAATAATTCATTTCCTTTGCTGAAATTATATAATGAATAGCAATTTTATTTGCTAAAAAGCAATTGCCATCTTTTGTTTGTAAGGTATTGTTATTAACATCAGATTAACAATGTACCACTGTTCAGTATTCCATAAATCCAATTGATGGTGTCTCCATGTTGAAATAATCCTTAACAGTTAGATCATGTGATAACGCACCAAGTAAGATAAAACATATTCCATGTAAGATAAAACATATTCCATGGAAGATAAAACATATTCCATGGAAGATAAAACAAATACAACATGCTATAGCAAATAATTCCCACCAATATATATTTTAAAAAATCTAATGGGGGCAACACATGACTTTCCTTATATAATGCAATGAATTTACTACTTTTACAGTTAAAAAAATTGTTATTCCTATAATAGATACTTATATTCTTTCCAAGATATTGAATTTTCTTCAATTAGTCGTCATTTTCATTGATTTAGCGTCATTTTTATCAATTTGGCGAGATTTTTGTTAATTTGGCAACAATTAAAAATGTCGCCAAGTTGGCGACATTCCGCCAACTTCGTCGCCAAAATCTCGCCAAGCGTTATGGACGGAGAAATAAGTTATTCTTACAGCAGATAAATGAGTATTGGCGTTCAAATACAAAAGTATTACTCAAAGTATCTTTTTTCATGAATGGAGCGAGCTAGATCCACGAGAATGATGTCACCAAATTTATCGCATGGCATTACATATGAAAAGTGAACATATTTCTCAATAGGAAATATTTTTATTTTATTTTATATAACTTTTTGATAATTTTTTGAAAAATGTGCAATATCTCGAGAACGGTTCATGTTAGAGTTCTAAAATTTATGTCAATCGTTTTCTAATGAAAAATTACATAAGAAATGTCTATCTGTGTAATTTTATTAGCGGTTTTGATTTTTTGAAGATTTTTTCAAAATTTCACTCGAAAATTTAGGGAGGTTCTGAACATTGGATTGCGTATAAAAACAATAGGCTTCCAGTGTTTACGGATTGTGATTTTTGTATTAAATTTCGTTCGAATCAATCCATTCGTTCGTCAGTTATCGTCTCCACAGGCTCACTGACACACACACACACACATCACTTCAAAAGTGTTTGATTCGTGATCAGGGATGCTTGAAACGTGCTTTCCCGTCGAAAACTCGAATTCGAATTTTCGACCCCGCACAATACTTTCCTTATACATTATGTATATAAGGAAAGTAATAATATGGAATGTTGTTGTTGTTGAGACCCAGACCGTCCGACCTACCAGAAAGGTGTAAGGAATAATATGGAATGTAAAAAAGTTTTTATATTTTCAACCATTCTGTGTGTTATTTTGTATATTATGTGCTGCAGTCATTTGCATGCTAAACTACTAGAGGATGATATATATCAATACCTTCGATTGTTAAACTTTTATGCGTAAATTAAATATAAAATAATACATGATATATTGTAAAGGAATTTAAGGGAATTAATTCATTTTATATCCGCAGTAAGTAGTCTTTGGGAGCTGTTCTCGATTCATTTAACGCATTCATAATCTTACAAATTCTTCAACAATGACACAGAAAATATGATTGCACGGAAATGTGAAACAGTTTTCTCGTTCAGGAATGTAATATTCGAATAAGTGGAGAATTGAATCAAAGTGGGCGTACTACTTTCTTTTCATAATTTTACCAAGAATGTTTATAATCTGCATTACACGAATGAATTCGTAGGTACTTTATTCACAGATATTTTTGTAATGTAACAAATTTAAGGATAAGAAACATGGAGAAATGTATTCGCAATTTCATTCTGTTTTACCCATGTTCGGCATTAAATTCTTACTCTCAGATATACACTTGAAATTGCACTATGTGAGTGTCTTTGCTGGTTTTAAATATTTTGAATGTTATTTAAGTATAACATTTTTTTTCATTCAGATTTTTTTCAGAGTGTCTAACTACAATACTTGCAAATTAATCTTGTTTTTGTATTGTTATTGATTTTTGTTATATTTATCGCTATGAAAAATTTTTATATTCAATATTGCCGTTAAAATAACAAAATGATTAGTGCATTTTGACTACAACAAGTTTAGACTACAACATGAGTATTTATGTTTTCTCTTCCAGAAGCGACCGTTGTTTATTTATAATACATTAGTGATTTCGTGGTGCGAAAAGATTGAAACATGTTGTAATATTGATAGTAAATTATTTTCATATTAGATTGGTATGCGTTTATTCGACAATATTCTAATTTTACAAATATATTTTGATGTATTTACATTATTTTTCCAATGTTTTCCCGTAGTGTGTTAAATAATAATTCCCTCATAGCTATTTGGGAAACAGTTAAATTTAAATGATTGCTGAATTTGATGGACGAAAGCCTTATCTCGAATTATCTGGTAGCTTCGCACTAGATGAACCAGAAAATCTATAATATAGTCTGGGAATTTTACAATTTAATCTAGCAAATGGTTTGAAGCAACAAGTAACTCAATCCGGACATTATCCACAAGTTCACATTTGATTTCTGAAATAAGTAGCCACCCGTCTTGTCGACAAATTCAACAATAGAATTATTAATAATAGTCTGAAAATTACCACAGGAATTCAGTGGCCTTAATGTCTGCATAAATTCCCCAATATTGCATTTTGAAAGGGTTTAAGAGACTGTCTGCCATCAGAAATTATGCAAGACCTATACCTCTATCAGAGTTAACCTATAGTTTGAGCATGGATGTCATTTTAAACACAATTAAAATATGAAGTTCTCTATTAATTGTCCCCTACCAAACATTTAAATGGACGTTTAGAACTCAGAAAAAAGTATCAACTGCTGCATAAGTTTATGGCTCGCGAACTACCCCAAGTTGAATTTTTCACAGTAACTGACATTTGGATATTTTGAATAACTGTGTTCTATTGAATAACTTTGAAAAATATGGAAGTACACAGTTGACCACGCAGATATGATGAAAATATTATTTTTTATCATATCTAATTTTAAGTTTGAAAAGTATTACATTTAATGATTTCTGTTTAAGATTTAATAGGATATTTAACTATAAACATATTAACTTAAAATCCCTAATCAAAGTGTTTATGTTTAAATATCTCACGTATCTGTAAACTCATACTGCAGGTGTTCCAATATCCCTATTGTTTTTTATTGTACACCGATAAATAAAAACTAGCATGTAAATGTATTTAATCACGTTTGAACCCTTTATCTAAATAATATATAAATATAAATTCTAAATTTTTTTTCAACCATGTCCATATATTTTTAAATTATTGTTTATTGAATTTAATTCTAATATTTTACAGATTACTTTTTGATAGTATATCACTGTTGATTTATGGCATTGATCATTTATGATTTATCGAAGTTGAACACCGAAATTTGACGTAACATGCCAGAGGACGAGGGATAAGTCTTCAACTTAGACGATGTTGATATTTTATGAGAGCTTTCTGATTCTCCATGGTCTATCAGGTTACAAAAATACGTCGCAGTTGCCCAGCGATAGTTTACAACAAAAATCACTCCTTTTTAACAATATTGAATATTTGATTCTTCACAAAACATCTCGGCTTTTAAAGTTTTATAAAAAAAAAATGCTTAAAATGGATAGAACTAAGAAATAATTTTAAATTACATATTTTGCACTTAATAAATATATGTAACGAAATTATAGTATTAACATAAATTGCACTTCATTAACACGCATAAATAGTTTTTTTGAACTGTAATGGATTATATAGTACTTGAAGCCTTATATTAAGCATAACATGCTTTATGTTTAATATTCATTTTCACTGACTCCACTACATTAAAATTTCAGTTTCTGTCGCTCATTATAAACATAGATAAACATGTTCCTATTAGCGATTATCACATCATTAATAATTTCAAAACTGATAAGTCAACAATATATTCCTTTCGTCAATCTAGAATCATTCCGCCTACTGCCACACCCCTTTCTTGCGAATACATTTATATCTCTTAAGGTGACGCCCTTCCAAAATTTACGTTTCTATTTAGCACCAGTGATGTTTACAAATATACAATCCGACGACTAAATCCTCTGCCCCAACTTCTTAAACCACCTCTAATATTTTACCATCATATCAGTATATAATTTTCAATATCATAAAACCAGTTGTGAGCAATATTTATTCCACCAGAATTTAGATTATCTATAATAGAGAAAAAAACCTGAAACCTTCAAAAATGTGCCATTATTTTCGACAGAAACAAACTGTGCACTTATGTATATTAAAGGGTATTGCTAACTTCAACATTAATTTTTTGCTCTTTTGATTAACTAGCAACTCAAAGGCGTACGGACGAGAATGAATTGGTGTTTTAAGGCCTCCCAGACTTATGTTTCATAAAATGACTTCTATAATATCTATATGTATATACCACGAATATTATGGATTCATATACAGATCAAGAGTTCATTTATAGAAATGTTGATTAAAGATCGTTTATGCTTAAGTAAGAATCTGG
>OX578134.1:140949705-140964705 GCA_951213105.1 Amaurobius ferox
CAAAAGCTCGTCGAAAGATAATTCTTTCTTTTCCATGTATTCTGGAAGATGTGAGGACATTACCTCCGGATTTGTGAAAGACGTAAAGATACTTGAAGCAATTGGACGATATTATATCATTGTTGGATTTAATGAATACGTATAAAGCGATCAGAAACACATTGATTTTTTTATTAAAAAAATATTTCTCCAGGAGGTTTTAACAGGTATATTACCATTAGAAATCGTACTATATAATTTTTTATTAAATTGGACACACTGATTACTTTTTCAATTATTATAATTTCCTGCGTATACTCCGTGGCGGCACATAATCCGTATTCAGAGAGAAAAATAAATTCGTATAATCCGCAGTGCCGCATAATCCGCAGCACCACATAATTCGCAGCGTCGTATGTTGTTTTTCCTCATATATCTATTCAAAATTAATTAAAATGGTGAGGGTATGACCTTCGGATTTGTGAAATTTTACCATATATTTGAATACATTACACTGTGAGGATATTAAATTAAAGATCATTACTTCGCAGGAACAAATTTGAACAAAAAATATGTTAATTTACATTGGTGCAATGTTTTTAATATATTCTTCTTTACAATGTTGTTTTTTATTTTATATTCATTGAAAAAAATGCTATGAATAATCTGCAGCGGCCTATAATCTGCACCTTCAAAATTTGTGGTTTCTGTAGATAATTTGTGGATTATACGCTGGAAATGACGATATATATCATGCTTTTTATGTATGTCACATATCATACATATGTATGATATTTGCTTAATTATAAAGAAAGGGTATAATAGCATAAGAAATACATTGGTTTTCTCATTTTGTCATTCACAATTAACCACTTTCTCATGGTATGATAATATGTTCCAAGTTTGCCATAATTCCTGAACTATTAATACGTTATTTTTGTTAATTTAGAACCAAACATTTATATTTTCATGCTTCACTTATAAAATTGTCATGCCATATACTTGTTTTTTAGAAACAAAAATTTATTTAGTTCTTACAATATAAAAGTACATTTGGGCATTACACTTTTATATGTTTAATTCAACTGTCCTTTTTGTATAAAATATTTCATATAATTTTCAAAAACATTTTATTTTCTAATATCAGCATTATTCACACGATTTAAATAATACCGCATGGAATACAAATAAATAAACTTATTTTTACACAATCTGAAGAAGACTTTGCAAGAAAATATATTTACAATTTTAAAAATGTATCAATATGTTATTTGAAATATATTATTCATAATCAAATATAATGCTTTGTAATGATTTTTAATCAGTATTTACAATTCATTTAAATTATAAGCATTATAATATTCATTTTATTTTAAATTCATCTGCTAGGCAAAATTCGTTAAATATAGCACTTAAGTAATAAAATATTTCACACCAGTTTTAGAAACGAAAATATATCTTATCAGGATAAAAAAACAAAGCAATCGCCTCAGTCAATAAGAGTTTTCTGTCAATAGAAAACTGTCTTTGGTTTGTCATCCTGCAAAAGGAGGTTTCTGGTTCCGAAAAAGGTTTGGTATTTTATATCAATTAAGCACTGTATTTATCGAAATAGTTTTTATTTATCAAATTTCTTGGAAGCAATCTAGGTTTTATTTTTAATATTAAGTTTACAGAGGTCAGAGGCATCCAATTTAATTTAAATGGCTATTTAATTCAGTATTTGGAAATAACTTTGCAACTTGAAAATCCGTGTATGAAAAATTCAGCTCCAATCATTTAAAATTAAGCCACACGTACCTTTTTAGTGAATGCATCTATAACATTCTAAGACATTTAGTATATCTTAAAGTACTTTTACTTATTGAAATGCTTTTAATAACCAGAAAAATTAAAATAAAAACTCGAGTAGAAAGTAGAAATGAAAGCGTTTTACAAATGTGTTATGATGCAGAAAGATACAGTGGCGCGAAAAAAAAATGCATCATCCCAAAAAGTTCAGTTTTTTCAAAATAAATGTTTGATATAGCATAACAAACATGAGCGTTGCATCCTATTTTAGATCATTAGCCAAAATATTACTATTTCAAGTGTCATCGCCCTTTAGCCATTATCATTGGACAATATATATTATTCCACGTTATCACTAAATTTTAAGAAAGTATTTTTTAATTATGAAAAATTATCATCTGTTATCAACTATTTTAATTAGGAGAAACTATTATTTACCTTAAATATTTAATAAAATAAAACGTCATATATTTATCTTTATTAGTAAATATTTAACAAAAAAATGTCACATATTTCTCATTATTTAGGAATATTTCACACACAGACATTCTTAAATAATATTTGTGCATTATTCCATACCCTCCTCTTCAATATGTTCATCGATATTAAATATTTTAAATATAACTTTAACTGTGTTATTTGTTCTTTGCCTCCACCAAAGACAGAAAAATATGTGTGGGGATATAATGATTTTAGCGCCACTGAAGTACTCAATTATAAGTAGTTTAATTCGAAGAACATAAAGTATTTTCTCTATAGAAAGCAAGTTTAGTCTCATTCATTTCAAACGAATACAAAAATTTATACTTGTGGATTTTACTGCAAATAAGTATTTTAAATACTTTCGCTGGTACTCTGGATCTGATTGCTCCATTTTACCTCTAGTACGGTTTCAATGTACTAATTCATTAATGGAATTTAATAACAGCTTAGATATTTCATGAATCGCATTATATACGTATTCATTCCAAACTATGTAGCAATAGCAATGGAATACCATCCTAAAATTCCACTTCTTTAACGGAGACTCTTCATACGTTATTTAAGCACCTGATCCAAATTTTAGCAAACAATCACCGCTCCCACTCGGCTGTAGCTTCCAGTCAAATCTGAAAAAAAAAATACCATATGAAATTCGTTTTTTTTTTCAAATACAGTCGTGAAAAGTCATCTTTGAAATTTTGAAATATAGTTGTGGCCAACTTTGAAATTCTTCGGATGCACTATTAGTATTCTATAGGTTACGCAAAAGCTTGCTGCAATGACAAATAATTTGAATTAATGTTAGAAGCACTAGATGAACCATGACCATTATATTATTAAAAGTGTCTCAGAATAATTGAGTTACTCTAAGGGTTTTTATTGAGATACAAGCTCTCATAAGGACCTTTAGAGCCTTTATATAAGCCTATGAGCCTATAAAGATCTTTAGAGAGACACAAGCGTGCTCCCAATTCGCGCTTCATCTTCTTCGTGAGTTCGCATATGTGGGAGATCAATAAGTACAGTGAATAACAGTCATCGCTTCTAAAGTATTATTATCTTTAACGTATGCATAATTAAAGGCTACAATTGGTGCATAGTAAAACTCAAATCTTCTGAGCAGCTAAACTATATATTTTTAATTTACGATGCTCGTCATGCTTACAGGGTCATTATGGTTCTTAAATAGTCTAATCGATAGCATATAGAGAAGCGAAACTCTTTTTTAGAAACAAATGAACAGATAGATTTTTAGCTAAAGATATCGTGTTGTCCTACCATGTTTCCTTGAAAACATTTATGATACGATGCGTGACTTAAATAGCTCTGGATTCACTACGATGAAAGAAGATGAGCAAGGCTGATGGGGACAGAATTTTTAATAAGATATATTTTCGTCAATTTTACAGTAAGATGGATTAAAACTGTTCATATAGTGTTTTTGGAAGCTTATAACTTAGTATCCATTTCTTACAATTATTGATTTACATTTACTTCAGTAATATAGCGAGTTTAATTTTTCATGTAGCAGCTGATCATTTCATACTTATGAATTGCCGTTAAAATGGAGAGTATTGACATAGAAGAGGAATTCATTTGCTAATTAATCTTAAAGTAAACCCCACTTATAACACCCGAACTTTTAGTAAAATTATAAATTAAACGAGGAACTTATATACATTCAATTGCTGGAATTTCAATTAAAGCCTTATTTTCAAGCTTTTAACAACCAGCATTTTAGTTCTCTGGATAAGCCATATGAATTGTGAAATTCAAAAATATATATAAAGGGAAATACGGTAAAATATAAATAAAAAGAAAAAAAGTTTGCCTTCGGCCACAAATGGTATTGAAGTAGGATTTGTGGTATGAGTTGGTGCAAGAAAGTCTTATAAGACATCCCAATGTCTTTTACCCACAACTCGGAAAACACTTAGATAATGAGTCTTCGATTATAGTAGATCTGTTGATTGTGGGTTAGAAAATGTGTAGATTTATGTTCACCGTGATGCTTCATGATCCATTTATTTCCCACTGGGACGTAAGATACTTGAAATTCCCGATAACACTTTTATAATTACCATTCTTAAAATATTAAAAATATATTTTCTGAGTTGAACTTATTTAGAAAGATTTTTAAATATTTTTATATATTATATAGAGTGAAACATCAATTTTTAAAATTTCCAAGATGCAATTTTGATATTTTATTTCCCTACAGCCCACTGGAATTTTTAGAATTCTCTCAAATAAGTTCATGTGAACTTTAATATCAACCAAATAAAACATCAATCCCCTATATATTTTTTCTCTCAAGTTAGAACCAGCAGCATTTCATCATACGATATAAAGACAGATAGCAAGTTTTTACTGAATTGTTATGGCCTGCAGAACTTATTGAATGTGAAAAACGTGGTGAACTGGAAAATTTGATAAAAATGAAAATGTCATTTTCTGAAACAGATTTATTATTGATTTGAAAAACTGTAACTTATTTGTCAAGGGACAAGAAATATTTCTTTCTGGATAAAAATATATTGATACATTAATGAGCAACCTCAGTTTCCCAATTTGTTTATAGATGTCTTCCAATTCATTTCGCTTATACACTTAAACTTCATATGCATAAAATAAATTTATTTTAAGTTGCTGTAATTATTTCAACCTGGTAAAATATGCAGTAGAACTAGTTTATAACCTGCCCACATTTAAGTAAATACTGGACATAACAAAGGAATTCTGAACTTTTTGAAGTTATAATAAAATTATGTAATAAAGTTGTGCAAAATATCAAAAAGTATGATAGAATCACGAGCAAAAGTAAATAAATGGTTCACGATTGGTTGTAGAAGAAAATATAATATTGGTTGGATCAGGGGATTAGAGTTGTCTGATACTTACTTAGATCAGAGGATATAAGTATCATACATCGTCAAAAACGAAATGTCTTACACCTTCAACCCAAAAATTTGATAAATAACAAGTGTCAGATGTAGAGCTGCAAACCAGTATATTGAATAGAGTTTCTCTGACTGACTTTAGTGAAGGGAATTAAGAATGATTTTCGCAAGGAATGGAATATTGTCATAGTAAAAAGAATGTAATCAAGATTCTTAGAATGGGATATTTTTAGCCTGAAATGAAATTTCTTATTCGAAAGTATGCAAGTTCTAAGTTGGTGTGCGTTTGTGTGTGTGTGTTATGGGGTGGAAAGCGATAACAAATATATAGATTGGTAGTCAATGTTATTTCACATTACTTTTATAACACTTTGTAGGTATGATCCTCATATTTCCTTAAGGATGTTTTTACTGATTGCTTCTTTAATTATATATAGCTTATTTATTTTATATAATAAAATTTATTTAGTTGGTGTCAAGATTTGACAGTTAAATTAGTGGATCCCGCATTGTTTACTCTAATCATGTCCTACTGTATTGTAATAAATAATTTGATGCACATTGAAAGTTATAAATATATATCTCAGGTTTATATATATATTAAAGAATCAAACTACTATGTCGGACGAAATAAGGAAAACAATATAAAAATGAAATAAATTTGTTTGATAGCAATGAAATGTATTTTATATTTAGATATTAATAGAACTTTGTAAGATATACAATTAAATTGTTGGTGGCCATCAGGAATTTTTTGATATACAATTTTGTCAAATACAATCCACATTATATAATTATTTTATATATTCACAACTATTAAGTTGCTTTAAAACATTAAATTAAATACAAAGCTTGTTTATTTTAAATACAAATTTTAATTATGTCAATTCTTCCATGATCTTCACTAATTATAGTCAGTATATTTGTAATTTATTCTTCTTATTATTTGCTTTGTAGTATTACATTACTCAATGAGCAGTTATTAAAGCAAAATTTGAATACTAAAAAAATATGTCTTCTTATATTTAGTCTGTATACACATATGAAATATTAAAATAAATATATCTTATTTCATTTTATTTATGTTAGTGTCATGCTTTCTTATTATTATTCTGTATTATTAAAGACACAAAACAGTACTAAATATTTTGAAATAAATTTTTGCAATTAACGACTGCATTTAGATCGTCACTTGTATCTTATACGTGTATTTTATTTCATCGAAAATAAATGTTTTTATATAAATAGTCATATTAATCCTCATTTTATTGATATGTTTTATATCAATTAGCAGAAATTGAAATCTTTACCTGATTTGCCTTGTAACCTTATCTATTTGCATGCGAAAATCTCTTGGTGAGTGACACCAGTGAGTAATCCCCAGAAAGTAAAATATTCATACTCACATTTTCGCTGACTAGTCATTCCAATGCAGTCCCTATCACATTCAGTCTCTGACATTTCTTCTTGGTCCAAGGAGCGGTCGTCATATTCCTCAATCACCGGGCACATTTCTTCTGAAAATACCGGCAGCTCCTCAGGATGACTGCAAATAAACATAGTATACTCATAATGGTAAGTCGTTTAATCAGTGTTAAGTACTTCAAATTGAACTGGCAATAGTACCATATGATACGGTATCTCACCTCTCATCTATTTTACCAGCATAAATACAGCAAACGAAATCAATTCAGTGGATGTTATGAACCATATGGAGGAATAGATTTCTTTGACAAACACCATTCAAGTAAAAGCCAAGTCTTTAAAAAAATATACCTAAGATAAGTTATGCAATAATTTTTAAATAATTTTTGGAGTTATTTTCATATGCGTATCAAGTACATTATATAAAGAATGTTTCGTGGTATGGCAGTGGCTCCCAAACTGTGGTCCATAGACCATTTATGGTCATCGGCATATTATCAAGTGGTCCGCCGCTGCTTTATCGATTTGGTTTTAAATGCACTGACTTTGTCCTGATTATCCCTATATATTTAGTCAGCGTAATGAGTAAGTATTATATTTGGGTTGCCGTTTTTACTTGCTTAAAATATGTTTATTCCCCCCATTAAATATTTAGCAATTATAAGTATTGAATTGCACGAATATATAGTATTTAACCAATATTTATCAATAAAGTAGATATAAATGTATTTTACATTACAGTTACCTTGTTATATGCAAGTAATCAACAACTTCTGTTATTGAATATAGACTTTTTCATCTATTGCATATACGAATTTAAGTACTTATGGAAGTGCTATGTTACATATAAACTGGTGGTCCACAACTTATATATCCAGTAAAATTACCGAATAATAGCCACCTTTGGGACCGCTCATTTCTGGCTGTTGTTCGGTGATGGTCATGGTTTGAAGGTGTTGTTACCATGGAAAATACCAATAAAACCACACAAAAGCAAAGAGTTCTTGCCACGGCTCAAAACAAAATTACAAGACACATTTTAGTCAATTTTTTTTGTATTGCAGGGCTATTATTAACAATATATAAAACATTGAAAGCATAATTCTCTAATTAAATACTAACCGAATGGAATCATTTCAAAACATGGTGCACATTAGATAACACATGTAAGCACATGTAAGGTGAAAATAATATATATATATATATATATATATATATATATCCATACAATAGCACATTTAATATTAAATTTTATTTTTTCTGACATTCATGAATACGGGTTTAGTTACTCATAAGACTGTTATGTAATAGCAATATTTACAGGTTATAACTTAAAAAAAAATCATAGTTTATGAAATAATACAAAAAACATACAGAACGAAACGTTCCTGTGAACCTAACCAAAATAGTTAAAGGCAATAAAACATTTAAAATTACAGTTCTTCAAAAAATTTAATACCCTGTGGCACTACAAAGGTGTGAGTACTTTTCACATTATTTATATTATTCAACTCATTATGTATGTCACACATTTCAAAGTGTCACATTATTTATATTTATACATCGTTTATAAAATTATTACAGTAATTTTAGTACAAAAATTAGTGTAGTATAATGTGTCTCATTTTAAATTAAATTACTAACCACAAATTAAACATATCTAATTGCGTGTGTTTACTTCGTCCAAGAGCTGACAATACCCAGAAGGAATCAGCGTAAAAATGTGTTGAGATAAGTTCTATCTCAACTATATAAGAAATACAAATTATGAAAATTGCATCAAATACTATGATCTAAAATAGTCCTAATTAAAACGGCAATGAATTTACTATTGTAAAATACAAGCGCACATTCAAAATCTCACATTGGAATTTAGTATATATTTCTATTCAACGTTAGAGTATGTGAAAAGCACTCACTTAATGTACAACCAGCTGGGGATGACTTGTTTGGGAGCCAGTTGAGTTACAACGAAACTCCAACCAGATGACTCCATCAGAACGGCCTCGTGGGCTCTGATTGAAATGAAATAAAAAAACTTAATTGATTAAGATTCGTGGCTATTTAAATCTAAACTAATGTACTCTAAATTGCGAAAAAGATTTGTAAATGGTATCTATAATCAAATTAATTTTATTTAGGACTTTCTGAAGTGAGAATAAACGACTTGAATAAACAAAAATATTCTTCTAAAACTGGTTAGAATGTAGAAATGATTGATTTATATATATTTTTAAAATCCTGTTTAAATATTTTCGATGTGTAATGTGTAACGATACCAATAAGAAATATGCGACAATACTGCAAATAATTATAATTATTTACATCCCAAACACTCTATCCTGGAAGGATTGTTTGACTTCTGAACACCATGAATGAGACCTGTTATGCTATTAGTAGCACCATGCCGAGAATTATTTTTCACTAGTTTACTTTCTCCCGTTTGAAATAATATATGAAGACGACTACAAACACCACCGGTACACACAATATTTATTACAAGTCGCCCTTTAATTGTATAGTATTCAACACAATGTCATCCTTAAACTAACAATAGACTGCAGTCTGAAATCAAAGCTAAATCTAATAAATTACTCATAGTCAAACTCATACTCATAAACAAAACATATAAATTATTACAGTGACGGTATGATCATATAATTTTAAAAAGGAAGTGAATTGACAATAGATCTACAAATTGATATTGAAATATATCTCAATGTATTCTATTCAATAAAACATTAATTTTATTATATGGTAAATACTTTGAATTTCTTTATTTTACAATCCAAAATGTATTAAAGTGAAGATGTCATTTACGATAAATAATAAATAACTGACGTTCAATAATTTCAAATATAGTGAAAAATAATGTGTAATAATTTATTACAATAATATGCGCAAGTTTGTTAGTATAACATATAATGAAAAAAAATATTCGAGATCTGAAATTTAACACGGGGAAGCAATCAGCATTTTTCCACGCTTTTAGTCAGTAACAAAAAATCTGAAATTCTGAAGTTGCAAGAAAAATATCAAATATGGTCCAATTTTAAAAACGGAATTTCAGATCCATAATACAAAGTTTCTGCGATCTGAAATTGTATATTTTCTCATTATAAACTGCTTTTCACTTATGCAAAACTATTTCTTAAAAGTTTCAAATATCCATCATCTCGATGAAAAAGAGTATGCGGAGCAGATTTTAAAGTTTCGCTAATTTCAAAAGTCATTTATGATCGATATTTAAAGTTTATCTTAAAATATGAATCTTATATGAAATTCGACACTGATTTATATATATATATATCTATATATATTTATATATATATATATATATATATATATATATATATATGTATATATATATATATATATATATATATATATATATATATATATATATATATATATATATATATATATATATATATATATATATATATATATATATATATATATATATATATACACAGGATGTCCAGTCCTATCGATGCTCAATGGCTATTTCCTCAGCCGTTAATCACAGAGATATATTTCCAATTGCAAAAATGTTTTAAAGTTAAAAATCTATTATCTTAGAAACAGTTTAAATCAATAAATGCATATCTGAAGGAAATACGAAATAAAAATTTTTATACAGTCCCCCGGTCCTACCAATTATCTCTGAAGTATATCTCTGTGACTAACGGTTGAGGAAATAGCCATGGGCACCGATAGCATTGGACACCCTGTATATATATATATATATATATATATATATATATATATATATATAAGTAGCATTCCTTCAATTAATTTTATTTGTGATATATTTACGATCAAGTACTTGATTATAATATATCCTTATCCTTAGCTCTGTAATCTACAGAATTAATACGAGCCATTTATATAATTTTAATTTACTGAATGTTTAATTCCTTTATTTTCAGAAGATGTTTATCCTTAACACTTTTAAACTTTTATCAGTTCCCTTCGTGAATTTTTACGACTCGAGCTTAATTGTGTTTCTTGTGAAAGAAGAATAATTGTCGTATCGTGACTGGAAGTGAACATTCCTCTCTACTTTTTAAGTCATTGCTTCGTTTATCAGTCGTTCATGCTGAAAAGAAATTTGCCTTGCTATTCTGCAGAGTAAACTATGTGCTTTCCGATAAGAAGTGATAAGGAATTTTAAATAGCTGCTGCTTTTCTGAAGGTAGCTAAAAGTATGATTCTTGTGATAATATTAATTTGTCCTCTTTAATTCTATGCAAAATAGTTTTCTCGAATTTAATAATTAAGGAGAATAAAACGAATAACATATTTAAGAAAAAATGTAATACACATTATGAAGTTAGCTGATTGAAATATTTCTTCATTTTCAAATTTAATGACTTTTACAAAAGAAACTTCAAATTTAATTGGAAAATAATTTTTCTAAATCTTTCTAACTAGTGTTTACATGAAGTTTTTGATGAGAAACTTTTGTTACTATATAGATTTAAAAAAAACGTTTATAGAAATTTCTGACATTAGATTGTCAAAATTCCGTATTCTTTTTTTCACCTTTACCCAGACTAAACCAATAAGTTGTTTGAATTTCAAATTAATCACTTAAACTAACCGATTCCTTAAATTCCGATAGCAAATATTTATTCAAACATCAAATATCGTAGAGTGTTTTCATTTACATTTAAAACATCATCCACTCGTTTATTTTTTCAATTTTCAATTTAGTCATTTTTTACATTTCAATCATTTTTTAGTAATCATTCATTTTTAGCTATATATCATTTTAGTTAGTTTTTCCGGGGGGGTTCCGTTTTTTAAAGATAGTTTTCACCATTTATAATTTACATATTTGATAATTTTCAACTGCTTTAAAAACGCCAAGCATATTAATTGCTCTCTAGATAAATTATGATAAAGGGAATTAAGTGGTCATACAAAACCATGGCCACTCAATTTTCATTTGAATGAATACGCTTATTTGTGATTATAGAAAGTAAGTAAAGTGCGTTGTTACAGGTAAAAAATGTTTTCCTAATACGAATATGAAATTGACATTTATTGATCACTATTCACTATTATCTTGTCTATTCTAACCTATTTAGACTTATTATCAATCAATGGTCACCTTCTCTCATTAGGAATATATCGCTTCTTGCAACAAAATACTGAAGTATATGTGTGTCCTTTGTAAGAAAAAGTTGATAAACGCAACTCATATAAAGATGATAATCTCAATTATTTATTTTAGCAACTTGATATTCTTAAACAAGTTATCTTCAAAATCTTATCTGTTTTTAAATTCCTGCATTTCGAATTATTTTATTTTAAGTAGATCATTATTTTAAACACTTGAAAGCAATGTATATTTCTAGGTTTCTATTTTATCATGAGTTTCCTCGTGAGAAGGTCATTTTAATGTTGACATTGAGTGACATAATGTTTATTATGCATCAGAAATGACAACGGTGTTTTGTGTTCTTAATGATAAGCATGTAACGTGTGGTTAATTTCTTGAGATCACTGCTTTCAAGTAGCTCAATAAAAATAATTATCAGTGCTTAATTTGTTTTCTAAATACCATGCTCGAATTAAAGAAGTACGAAAAATTGCTAGTGATTTTTAGCTAAGGCTATTATCGGTAAATGGAGATTTAGTTTTTTACACACTTAACAATATACATTAAATAAATATTAAGTTTTTATAATTTGTATCTATGCATCTCCATCAGCTTTACAGGAATTTAATACACTTCTAATAATTTATCATTTAAATATTTTCCTTTATACATTTTTACAATACTGACTTAATCGTATCTTTTGCAAAAGAATAATTTATTTCGTGTCGTCGTTTATTAGTTGTTCTGCCAAAATGGAACTATGGACTAGTAGCGTCAGATATATATATATATATATATATATATATATATATATATATATATATATATATATATATATATATATATATATATATACGTTAAACCTAATATATAAAAGTTTTCCTTCGAAGATAATTTAGGAAATCATTTATCAACTATAAATGTCCAGATTTTAATTATCAGTAAAAATTTCATAATTTTATAAATATTTATTTTATACCACCATATCGCCTTTAGTCAATGCATTTTTATTTTTTGAAGAATTCTAAACATTTTATATTTCATATTTAATTTTACCTAAAGTTTACAATTAACGGGAGCCAATACATGAACCCAGCTCGTCTTGATTGCATTTATTTATGAGATCAACTACACCGATCCAGTCAGGTAATGCTGTTTTTAAGTAGCTTACATTCTCCACAGTGGAGCAAGACCGGCAGGCGATTGTGATTCTATTGGCCGGCAGTGCACCTTATGTTGCTTCTGATTCTAATTGACTGTATTAATATTAAGAGTAAAGATATGCAACTGAAACCAAAAATAGAATCCTGACATCCTGGATTGGGATCAGTACTGCTAGCTACAGAACTCTGGCCATGAAAGGTAATTGCCTTTTATAACTTGCAACATTAAAATATTAATATTTGCAATATTCTAGAAATACTATTTGTTTCATTATGATTTTAAATTAATTTTATGTTGATTTTTTATATATTTTATGGTAAATTAAATAGTAAAATGTAGAGCAATCATTTTTGATGATTTTGAAAATATGTGGCCAAGCACCAAACTATTCCTAATTTATTTGAACAGCGATTTTAACCATGACGTCATTAATCGAAAGACGTGTTCTTAATCCTCTTATCTATAGCATTAGCACTTGTCTTTTAATCTCCCTTAATTTCCCGCCCTTTGAAATATTTCAATTAAAATAGTTGTTTATCCTGAGTATTTTTAAGGTTTTATCGCTTAAATCAGTTCTCATCATGAATTTTTACGATTCAAGCTTGATTACTTTTGCTGCGAAAAGAGACAATTTTTCGTAGCTTACATGAAGAGAACATACTTCTCAACTTTTTAAGTCAGTCATTGTTCGTTTATCAGTTGCTCATGCAGAAAAATAATTTGCTGTGTTGTTCTGAAAAACGATAACTATGTACTTTTAGATAACAAATGACAATGGAATTTAAATTGATGCTTTTTTAAACATTGTTGAAGTTTGATTAATGACAATCTGTTTTCCTCAATTTTGTGCAGTGTGGTTTATTCCGTGGGACATTCATTATAAAATGAGTTCAGTCATTAAGAAGAGGCCAATAGAGATATCATTTAATATTGTTGTTTGCTCTATTTAACAGACGATTATTTTTATTAAAATATTATTCTCAACATAAAAATATTTTTTCTAAAGGACTGTGATCCTAAATCCAATCTAATTTTGTTTTAATTATTTGTTTTTAGGAGCTGAATTAAATATAGTCATCTTGGCAAGTTTTGGCGTATTCTACAAACTCCTTGCATTTTAATGATTGGCTAAAAACTGCATGAGTTACTTGGCTTTTCCAGAACTTTCCACAGAGGGTAAGTCAAGACGTTATCGCTCAGTTGGGTTGGTGATGTAATACGTGTAAAAGTATCTGCCGAACTCAATGCAGAATTCAATATAAAATATTTTTTCTGATTATATATACTCTTTAAGCTATATTAAAAAACAATTATGGTAGAAAAATAAAGAAACGTGCTCTGTGATTTCTATATGCTGCTTCTGCGACTACTGTCGACATCTGCGTATTACGCAAGTATACACTAACTGCTTGTGTTTATTGCACTCTCATCCCGTAAATTTACTGCAAACCTTATAATTATATAAAGGTCTCATCATTGATAACATCGTTGTTTTCGGTCAGATTTGGATGAAATAAACATCATTCTATTAATCTATAGAAACTGTAAAATTCCCCCCCCCCCAAGAAAATGACGAAATTATTCCCAATGTATCTTGTGCCATCGTAATACACGATGCATATAAGCCTTTCACCATCTTTCACCATTTCAAATATGCGAAAGGAGTGTCATGTCAACATAAAACTATAGCGAGTGCTATAGTTCACTATTTTGTGTGTGTGTGTGTGAATAGATGCGTGTGTGTGTGTGAATAGATGTGTGTGTGTGATTCAGGAAGCAATTTAGAAATCTACAGTTAAGTACTGCTCCATTAGAAGGGTAAAAGTGAAGGATGTATAAATTTGAGCGAAAAACATTTATAGATTTAAAATTTAAACTTCAAATTATATTTAGTACGATACTTTCAGTGACATAATTTACGTATAAAAATGGTACCTAGTATGAGAAATTCTGAAGGAAGCATACTTCTCCGCCATTGCTATTGCAACATCAAAATCTTCTATCTCCCCTGTAAAAGCAATCTTCTGTAATTTATCATATAGAGAGTACATATTTAGAGCATTTCAAAATAAACATTTTGTTTTTACGTTAGAACTTATCTTCTATAGGAGAAGTGAGTTCTTCAATAAAATTGTAATCCCGTTTAGT